>JAEMTY010000464.1:0-25000 GCA_020423425.1 Chrysopa pallens
CTGTAAGAGACTTTTGCGTGGAACATTTTTTCATAGGCACCGTAATTCTAACTCAATACAATAATTTAATACAGAAAACTTCATAATTGTATATACTGCATATCTATTTATCTTAGTTCATTAATGGGTATAATAATAATAGAACGATCAAAATTGACATTTAATCAAATTTAGTATAGTAGCACCGGGCCCTTATAATAAAAAAATATAAGGTCAGGTGGTACCACCATCCAAAGCGTCGTATCTTAAAAACAAAATATCTCAACAATCAACATTATTTCTGGAAGAAACCGTAGAGAGTTAGGTTATACGACGTTAAAGTTCTCTGCTTAATGCCTTAAAAACAATAAATAAATCAGGGGTTTCAAATGAACTTAAACTTGAAAATAAAAATTGAATATCGACAATATCTCCATAATCTCAATATTCATGAGTTAGGTTTGTTCGCTTGCAGCTTCTGTCAGATTAGTATTCATTCAATTTATCATACATAATACCTGATGAAAGTTCGCCACATAAGGAGCGTCTACTCTTTGCAGTTGTGTTAGAACTGCATATAGTATTAGCTCGAGATAACATGATCTAATTCAAATCGGACTATGTCACTCTTCTCATTACACAAGCTGAGATGAGTCATTGGTGTTAAAGAATAGTCTCTATAAATGTGAATATGGGCTTGTGAAAAGTAAAGATTCATTTTCGAAATGAAGCTACTGTGTTCTGAGTCTGATCATTATTTTAGTTCATTGTATGCGGTAAGATCATTCATTTTATACTTAACACGCCAGTACTTCACACTTTTTTCTAGCCTACGGCCTAATCTCGTAATTATTTTAGAGTATGTCAAACTCAAGGACCTCATATATTGAAATTAGTTGGATTATATGGACATCTACGAACAATTAGACTTACGTTTGATATAGCAATGGTTGACATCTATGAGCCAGTATAGTTTTTGAAAAAAAATTATATTTTGTAAACGTTTACTTGTGGTACTAGACAAAAATAATAGTTGCTGGAGTGTGGTGACACTTATTGCCTCAAACTTTTCCCGATTATTCATTAAAAATGACAGCTACGTTTTATTCTGTTAAAATCACAACTTGCAAAAAATATATATCCTTTGTACAGTTTTAAAAATCTAAATTTATTCATTTCCAAAACATAAAATATTTGTGGTAATTTGAAATTGAAATATTTTCAGGTCTCTATGAAATATTTTCATAAAGACTTAGGTCATTTTAGTGGCACTTTATATTTACTAGGTCATTCACAAAAATATGAGAGAGTGTAGTATAATTAAAAGATCTTCCTGAACAAATTAGCACGGAGCCAATAATTAAGAAAAAGTGGATGGGTCAAAGAAAGAAATTTCGTAATTAATGATGAGAAATGAATGCGCCTATATTAACACAATACTTGCAATTAGCAGTAACTTGGAATTAGAGTAATTTTTTGATAGGCTATCCTTTCAAACTTTTCCAAAAGAGACCCAACCAATTAAGCATTCCTTTTCTATTTTTTGTGATATGTTTAGATTTCTAAACAAGTTTTGGAGTTCAAAGTTTCTTGTTTTTATCCACGTTTTTTAAATCAGTAGTTATTTTCTTACACATTAATTGTCAGAACTGTATGTCGTACCCATTTACCAGTCTTGAACGGAGGGGGGAGGGGTGTAAATTATCTTTCTTGTAGAGTTCTTAAGGCAGACTTCAACTGTAATATATTTATGAGTGAATAAACCCTGGTCGAACAATCCCATACAATTCCATAAAAATTGTATAAGAATGTATCCGAAACTTGCATCAGAAATGTGATTAATATTATAAGTCTCGCTCTCGTAGTCACGCATAAAAAATGATCGCATACGTTCTTAAAGGAAAGTAAGGTGACAGAATAATTATTATTTTCCTGTACGACCTCATATCAACTCATTCGATATTTCCCTTTCATTTTTATTTGATACACCGGTTGATAAAATTAAAAATATTATTTGCCTGTAGATTTTTGTAGGAACTTATTCTTTGCTTTCATTCTTATTAATGCCTATAATGTTGAAAACAATTGTGCTAACTCTTATATAAGTTCTGATTTATTCTTGTTGATTGTTTATGAGACCATCGTCGACCTTCTTATATGTACGATACATTCTTATCAAATGTCTATGGGTGTTTTATGTGATCCTATACAAATTTATCGGTTTATTTTACCAGGGAAAGCATATATTAACTTTATGTCCTACAAATTTCTCATTGTTTTCATCGATCATAATTTCGAAGTATTTAAACTGAGAAACTTTCTTAAATTTTAAGTTTAAAGATGAATCACACGCGTACTTCTAATTATAAAATGTTTCAAAATAAATAATTTAAAAAGAATAGAAATATCTATTTAAAAATAATTAGGTTATATATCTATATAAAAATGAAATAAATAAAATAATTGTTTTTATTTATTACAGATGAATTAACAGCCTGCACCCAGTGAGGGGTGGGGTGCAGGACAAAAGAACGGTGGGTGTACAGGCAGATAAATTGATTGATCATTGTCTGCCAGTATGCAATCAGATGATAACTACACACAAAGAAGATTACTTCAACAATACCACCAATTTCAACAACAACAACAACAACAATCATCAAATCATAATAAAAATGTTACAACATTACAACAACAACAATTATTATCAACATTATCATCTCAAGTACCTGCACCATCATCTTTTGTTGATAATAATATTAGTATGTCTAATAATGATGATCAATCAAATACTGGTGATAATACAACAACGTATAAACAACAACAACCACAAAATAATGATTATCATCGATACTATTATTTATCAAATCATCATCGTTATACACCAACTACCCCATTATCATCATCATCAGCTTCAGCTTCAGCATCATTATCATTATCATTACCACAAACAACAACAATTACAACAGCAAACACAAATATTATTACAAATAGTACTACGACGATTACAACAACAGCCACAAGTCACTACTATCAAAATAAAACACCATCAACATTATCATTATCTTTATCATTATCAACGACCAATAGCTTTAGCGTCACAACATTGTCATCATCATCAGCTACAACAACAACAACAGCATCATCAACTGCTAAAAAGAATCAACAATCATCATCATCATCATCTGCTCAAACTCAACAACAACAACAATTATATTATTCATTATATGATGATGAAGATGATGATAAATGCTGTAATCGAATCACAAACAATGATAAATCATTATCAACAAAAACAAATAATATGTATCTTGTTGGAATATCATCAACAAAGCAACAGCAACAGCAACAAGATGTTGGGACTATAGCACCTCCATCGCCTGCACCATGTGATGATCGATTCATACCCCCGCCACCATTATCACCAACACTATTATTAGATGATCAACAATCTACACATCATCATCATTATCATCATCATAGCCAATTAGATGATTGCTATTCAACAAATGCATTTCCATCACCATCACCAAAATCAGAACAATGTTGTTATTCATCAACATTATCAACAAATGATGATAATGAAACAGAACAATTTATACCGCCACCACCCTTATTATTATCATTATCACCAACATTAGAACAACAACAACAACAACATTATCATCAATGTAATATCATGAATAGTCCTAAAAAATATACAGCTGCTGCTAATAAATATATGAATAGTAGTGTTGATAATCATTATCGAACAAAGATCAATAATGATTATTCTAAACAACAACAACAACAACATTATCATCATCTTAATAATCATGAAAGGGTTTATCAACAACAACAATATAATGATCGTAAATCATTAACAATAACAAATTATAATTCACAAACACTACCACATAATAGTAGCAGTAATAATAGTACTGGAAGATATTCAAATAAATATCAAAATTATCAACAACAACAACAAGATAGATTTATCAATATGGATCATAGATTTAATCAACAACAACAACAACAACAAAATTATCATACATTAGATAGATATAACAGTAGTACAATTGGTGGAAATGGTGCTGTTTGTATACGTGATAATAATATTGATACAACTAAAGCAATTGAACAACAACAACAACTGAATAGTTATTATCAACGATTATCATTATCATCTGTTGAATCAACACCAACAAGTAATAATCATCGATCCTATTATTATTCAACTTTACCAAATCCAAATAATACAATTGTAATGAATGAACAACAACAACAACAGCAACGTTCTAGTCATCATCATAATCGTGATCGTGATCGTGATAAATATAATCAACAATATAATACAATAGTACCATCTAGTGCTCACATACCTGTTGAACGTTATGTTCCTCAACAGCAACAACAAAATAATTTAAATGTTTGTGATAACAGTGATAATCAACAATTATTACATTATCAACAATATCATCATCATTATCATGATAATAATAGTCGATTATATAATTGTACAGTTGGTATATCACCATCTGAACAACGTTTTAGTAATATAATTAATGTTGGTGTAACAACTAACACTAATAATGCTGGTGGTGATCCTTATATGAGACGAGATCTTGGTTATCATCATCATTATCGACCACAACAAATATTATCATCATCACAGCAACAACAACATTATTATTATCATGGTCATGGTCATGGTCATGGTCATGGGAATAGTAGTAACAATCATCGTGTTTTATCAACATCAAGATATCCAAGAAATACATCATCATCGTCCTCTTCATCTTCAACATCATCATCACGATGTTGTAATGTAACATCACCAAGTCCAAATCATTATTATCAACAACAACAACAACAACAATTCAATTATCATGATAATTATTCAAGTCCTGGTGGTGGATCATCAAATTCATCAAATTCAATTACAACAAATAATTGTGGTGTTTTAATGATAACGTCGACAAATGATAGTGCATATAATAATTTGTTATCATCATCACCATTATTAAGCAGTGATAAATCATTATCAAAATGTAATAAACATCATCAACATCATTGTATACCACCACCAACAACAACTACAACATCAACAACAACAATTGTAACACCAGAATATGTGGGTGCTTCTGGTGGACGATTAATATCAACAACATCAGTGACTTTATCATCATGTGATAATAGTAGTGATAATGTACTATTAATAAGTGATAATAATGCAACAACAGTTGTACCAATAACAACAACAACAGCATCAACAACAACAATTGATAAATGTTTATTAAATCATTGTGATATTATTGAATGTGGTAGACAAGGACAACAACAACATACTAATAATACAATAACAAGTAATGTTACATTTAAAAATGCTATTTGTTGTAATAATAGTAGTGGAGGAAGTACTGGGACAGGTTCAAGTGCAATCAATACTAATAATGTTAAAAGAATACAACAAACTAATAAATTAAATAATAAAATTCAAAATACGGCTCATATAAAATGTTCTAACAATACTAATAATACTAATTTAGCAACAATACAACAACATAATATAAATTCATGGTAAGTAATTATAATCGTTACAAAGAAATTAATAGAATTATTAAAATTATTAACTTCCTAATGGTACGTTCTTACAATAAGGTCCATTTTGTGATATGCAGACAGAGTAACTCTATCTGTGTGTGTTTATGTATGTGATATCAGAATTGATTGTCTCGATTATCTCGAGAATAAATAATCATATTGACTTTTTGTTGAGCATAAAAAAGGCTAATAAACAAAACACCCATATGGGTAATAGTATAAACAAATTTAGAAATTCGTGTAGACCATGCGGATCGCGCTCGTTACAATAAAAAAATGTTGATGGAACGAACACTAAGTACAGTTTGAAATAAATTTAGTAGCGGGGCGTATAAGATATAACTTTTTGGAATTTAGGTTTTCTATTTTGATATACATTTAAAATTACTGTTAATTGGTAATTTAAAACACTTATTAATGTAGATACTTCCAACTGGTCTATACTTAATATTAAGTCTATGAGCACAGTGTATTTATACTGTGAAACATATACTGTCAAAATGAATGTTTACGTTTGATATTAAATATTGATTCTTTATTTATTTTTTTTAAATTAAATTACCTATTTTATTTTTTACATATTATTGTCATAGTTTTAAGTAGCTTCTATAAGTTATGTAGGTATGTTGTTTGTTAAATACAATTTTAATAATTGCTAACATATACATAATGTTGAATTAACATAAGATAGGTTCATTTACCCTTATTTAATTCGCTGTGTAGGGGAGCCCTGTTTAATACATTAGCACTATAATTTTATTTCATTAGCATTTGAATTTTTATCAATTAAATTATTTACCAGTCATCAATATAAATATAGCTTTTTATGCCTGGACTAACCACAATGGATTAACCATCAACTTTTCATATATGGACTAATCACCATCAACTTTTGATATATGGACTAAACAATAATTTTATATATAAATTCATGACAATTTTTAAAAATATTATTAAAAAAAAAACTAATTAAAACTAATAAGAGAATGGCTTTATTAATTAACTATGAATTTGTGTGAATCAAATATAAAGACTACGCTCAATATTTAATAAAATTAACTTTAATATTTGCACCTGTATAAATAAAATATTGGTTTATTTTATTGAATATATTGAAATATCAATAAGTTGATAAGATTAAATACAATTTATTCAATACTAGATAGATAGGTAGTCCTGTACCTATTATATTGTTTGTTTGCTTGCTTGCATAGGTAGGTAGATGATAGGTACTTCATAGTAATATTTTGTTTCGATAAAGATGTACCTATCATATTTTTAGATAGGTCTAGATTCTAATTCAATCAATTGAATTCATATAAGTTAGTAATTTGATTCAATTATTTGGTTTGGTTTGGTTAATTTGTGTATAGATAATAGTTATTTAAAAGTAACAAACCCTTATCTATGTAAGCACTTGTTTAATTTTATACCTACTTATATCATACGTATTCATTCATTCATTTAACAGAGTAAGTTCAAATAAAAATAAGATAATCAATATAAAATCATTTAATTAAAATAAGATTCACATTGACATCAAACTGATGCACGTATGGGTATGGTTCAGATGGGCAAACATATAATGTTTGCTGTACATTTAGTTTCAAATAATAATTTATTTTAATTTTATAATTAACAAAATTCTAACACAAAATACAAATCATACATTTCTTAACTTGTGTGTATGTATGTAATTAATTCTAACTGTCATGTCGGATGTGTTTTTAGAGTCCTCTGCAATTACTGTTTATATATCATTTCACATTTATACTCATAGAGGTCCTATCATTCGTATATTTAAATATAACATTCAAATCATATTATTTTAAATTCAAAGTAATTATTTCAGCAAATTATTCGTTAACTTGCATTCCCACACACGTTAGCGTACCATCCAAAATTAAATTGAAATTTATAGCGATTATTCATTATCATACAATAAATCAAAATATAAATTATTATTTTTTAAATTAATTATTTATGTTTTAATTGGAATTTGCGTTGAAAGATCCTCTGAATTCAAAAGTGAGCGTTTTATCCTAAATTCACCAAAGCTGGTATTTTGTCTTCATATTACCTCTAGTTGTACTGCAAAGCTTTTGAAGCTTGACTACTTCAATTTGAAACATTTCTCTAGGAAAATTAAACTAATCATATGCTAATATATCTAAGATATGTGTTTTTAAATATTAATTTATTAATATTATAGGAAAGCAACTGGACGTCGTAATATAATTACAACAACAACAACAACAACAACCATATTATCATTAACAACGTCGACAACAGTAACAACAACAACAACAATAACAGCATCAACAACATTAACTACATCATCAATACAACAACAACAACAAGACAATGATCATCAATTAACAATGTCATCATCATCATTAACTAATAATATTGTTGAATTACCATCATCATCATCACAACAACATCAAGCTTTATTGGAACCACCACCAGCAGCAGCGACACCAGCAGTTTATTTAGCACAAGATGTTGCATCACAAACAATACATCAATCAACAATTAATCGTGGAGGAGGAGCAACTACACCAATACCAATAGGAAGTATACCAGGTGATATTGAGGACGTATCATTAAGAAGATTAGAATATTTACAACAGCATCATCGACATCATCAGCAGCATGTCCATCCACAACAGCAACAGCGTGCACTAAGTGATGCTGTTGTAGTGAATGATGAACATAGACAACAACAACAACAACAGCATCATCATAGACCACGGTTTACACGATCCGAATCAACAAAAGAAGTAATCAAGAATTATATAAAGAAAGAGACAGCAAACTTTTTTGGAGTTAGTTTAGAAACAGAAGAGGAACAAGCACAAGTGTGGCGTGAGCGTAGATTACGTTTAGCATCACGTGCATATGGTGAATTAAAAGACGAATTCGTTGTGCCATATGGTAGACAAACTAGACGACCACGTACCTTTGCTGGAGGTAAATAAATCATTATAATATAATTAGCTTTAAGTCAATCAATTATTGGTTATTCTAAATTTTAAACAAATTTCTGTCAATATTGGTAACGAAGGCTTTAAGGATAGATTTTATTAAGCATTCGATCTTACTTGAACAGTTGTTTAAGCAGCTCTTTTAACTTAATTATATTTTGATTAGGCTATTCTGCATCTGGCGCTGTACCTAGAGAACCTAGAGAACAACATCGTCCTGATGTACTACCTGATGTCAATGTTGTAGATCATGTTGATAGTTTTAATGTACAATCAGCAGCAGATCAACAAGATGATGACACTATCGAGACTAGAGATATTGATAGAGCACTGAGAAGAAAGGATTCTGTTGCAAGATTGACTTGGACTGGTTTATCTTACGTTATAACGGTAAGTCGTAAATAATTAACCAAGACATCAAGTTAAGGAAGAATTGTAAACAATTATAATACAATTGTTTAGCACGCTAGTCATAGATTGTGGGTTCGATTCTCACTCAGGTGCAATTTGAACATTGATCGTTAAAGTATTTAATTAATTGATTCTAACATATTTTATAGACATTAGCCAGACATAGATCACATGCGCAGGGTGGTCGAACACCTAGTTCACGATCATTTCCACCAGAACAAGTTGAACTAGCACCAAATGCAATTCAACCACAACAATTATTAGATGATGAAGTGTTCTTTGAACGACCAACAACTACTGGAACAACAGCATCCTCCTCATCATCATCTATACCATCTACACCAGTTGTTACTAGTGGTGTACTAGCTCCTAGTGATCATGATCATAGTGCTGCTGCTACTGATCTACCAGATAATGGTTCATCTAGTAACTTGCAAAAACAACAACATCATGATGATGTTACACTTAGAAGGTAAATTTATAAGGATTTGAGTGAATTACTGAAATTTATTTATTTATGAATTAATTAAAGATATTCACAACGTTTATCACCATTACGACAAAGACAATCGCATCATCAACAACAGCAACACCAACATTATCCACAATCAAGATCAAGTTCAACATCTGGCTCAACACCAGGTCCAGGTGCATGGAGACGACGTAATGATGCAACAATACATGATGATACCACAAATGATGATTCAAATAATACTGGACGACCAACACCTGTTGGAGGTTCCAGAGTGTGGAATCATTTATTAGATGGTGCATTAGATAATTCTGATAGACGTCAATACGGAATGGGTTGGATTGGACGTATGTTTGGGTACGTTTTCTTAATTTTTTATAATCAGCTCCATTTCATTCTCTTTGAATAAACAGTGGTCAAAATGTCCAGTATACATCCCATTGGAGCGTTCTTCTATTAATTTTTGAATTATTGTTTCATATTATCTTTTGGCGTCGCTACTCATTCCAATTATAATTTATTTCTCATATGAAGTTTGATTTAATAAAATAATTTTTGTTTTGTTTTCACCATAGACGTACAATACGTAAATCGGTTGCACATGAAGAACATATTCGTAAACAATTGGATGATTTAGAAGATCATCGACCATTCTTTACATGGTGGGTGACAACTGTACAAATATTAATATTAATAATATCATTGGTGTGTTATGGTGTGGGTCCATTTGGTTTTGATTTGGCAAATCGTTCTGGTCAAGTGTTAGTGACATCGTTATCATTACAACAAGTTGATTATCAAGAACCAGCTAATTTTTGGTAAATATATATTTTATATTATTATTATTATTAAACATAATTATAATTATTAATTATTTATTTAGGCTAGGACCTAGAGCTGCTGATCTAATTCATTTAGGTGCCAAGTTTGCACCATGTATGAGACGTGATGCTAAAATTCAAAAACAAATTGATCAAGTTCGAGAGAAAGAACGTGAAACTGCATGTTGTATTCGAAATGATGATTCTGGTTGTGTTCAGTCATCTAGAGCTGATTGTTCTGTAAGTATTCAATATTCATATTTAAATCTGTATTTCATTCATTCAATTTGATTGTATCTACTTCTAATAAGTTTCATCAAAATCGATCTTTTGTCAAAATCAATATCGAACATAACATAAAACAATAGATGAATTTAGTCTCATTACTTTTTGTCCAGAGTAATAAAATCTATTTGTTAATTTAATAAATAATAAAATAAGTTTTATTTAATTAATTAATTGATTATTATTTTTAATTAATGCACATAAGATACGTGGATTAAGAGCAACGGTAAATAAATTTAATGTATTTATTAATTGAAATTGATTTTTAATTAATACTTAATTTTTATTTATCATTTATTTTATTTTAATTTTTAGCGTATCATATCAACATGGAAAAAATGGTCAGCTGGTGATTCAGGACCTGGTGGTCGTATTTCTGGTTCAGTATGTGGCTTAGATCCAAAGTAAGTTATTTAATTTATTTCATTATTTATTTAGTTTTATTTTCGTGTAATAAATATATTAATTATTTTTTAATGCCCCATTATTTTTGATATACTTAGTCCGTGTATGCTGTGCTGATCGTAATCATTTTTAATAATTTTTAGATATTGTGATGCACCAGCATCCGTAGCACCATATGAATGGCCAGATGATATTACAAAATGGCCAATCTGTCGTAAAACATCAAATGGTTTAATGGAACAAATTACGAGTACAACAAGTAATAATAATAATAATAATAAAATGATTGTAAGTAAAACAAAAGATAAGATGGCTGAACATATGATATGTGAAGTGATTGGACATCCATGTTGTATTGGTATCCATGGTGATTGTCGTATTACAACACGTGAATATTGTGACTTTGTACGTGGCTACTTCCATGAAGAAGCTTCACTATGCTCTCAAGTGACATGTATGGATGATGTGTGTGGTATGATCCCATTCTATTTTAATGATACACCAGATCAAGTGTATCGCTTGTGGACCTCATTATTTTTACATGCTGGTTGTATTCAATTATTAATAACAATTATCATACAATATACATTGATGCGTGACTTGGAGAAGTTAACGGGTTCGTTACGTATTGCAATCATCTATTTGGGCAGTGGTATTGGTGGTAATTTAGCAAGTAGTATTTTTGTACCATATCGTGCTGAAGTTGGACCAGCTGGTTCACAATTTGGTTTATTAGCATGTTTATTTGTTGAAATCATAAATGTTTGGCCGATGTTAAAACGACCGATACATGCATTCATGAAATTAACAATAATCACAATATTATTATTTATAATTGGTTTATTGCCATGGATCGATAATTATGCACATTTATTTGGTTTCTTATTTGGTTTCTTATTATCATACGCACTAATGCCATTTTTAACATTTAGTAAATCGTCATCATCGTCGTCATCGTATCGTTATGATCGTGATAAAAAGATATTATTGATATGGATATGTTTATTAACATCAATATTTTTATTAATAATATTATTAATATTATTTTATATAATACCAATTTATGATTGTGAATTATGTACATTATTTAATTGTATTCCATTAACATCACAGTTTTGTGCATCACAAAATATTAATTTTAAATCACATCAACAATTAAATCATGAATTCAATGAATTTAATTTTAATCATATTATTTATAATAAACATTACAATAATAATAATATTAATATTAATAATAATAATTATAATCATAATCATGTATGACATCTATTGTTACGGTTATTATTTATATTTAATTATAATATGATGATGACCGTTCATTTTTATTATTATTTATTATTATTATTATTATTATTATTCATTATTATTTATTATCATTTATTATTATTATCATTCTTTATTATTATTATTATTATTATTAAATGTGATATGAATATAATAATATATAATATAATTAATTATTATTATTATAATTCTTTTTTTATAATTAATTATAATCAAATAATTGCCAAATTTAATAATCATATATTCATAATTTTAATTAATTAATTAATAGAATAATTATGTTTGATTGTACAATAAATATTTATTTGTATATAATAGGTATCTACATATTATTATTATTATTATTCAATACATAATATAACAAAATAATAACATTTAATATGTCGAATCGAATCGAGTAACGGTCTTTTTGTAAGGTTTGTTTGTAATCAGCCTATTTATCTTATTAAAGTCTGATTTCAAATTGAAATTATAGAACATACTGTGTCTTTTTTTTTGTTATTATTAAAAATAATCTAGTTGGAGCGTCTTTAAGTCTACACATGTACACACATATAAATCTTATATATTATATTCGGATGAATTATGTGAGTTTTAAATGTCAATTATGACAAATTCAAGCAGATATGGCTGGCTCACAATTAGCTAAGTAACAAAGGACTTTAGAACAATACCAACGAAGAAAGCAAGATATCTAAAACAATTATTTTTGATACATTTTGTTTCGAAACAATATAAACTATGATTTATTATCACATACCAGTTAGTATTACCATTCATACGTACAAATATTACTATTTTATTATGTACATTGGAAAACAGTTCTTGTGATAGAACAAAACGCAGCGAAGAAATCTTTCAATTTTTGATGGTATACATCTTTAGACGCTTTATGAAAAAATGATGAGTGTGAAATTTTAAGATGCGTGTGCATCATACAAAATTCACAGGTAGAAGTTGTCCGCAAAACCGCTCATTAAATATCATATTTTAGTTATAAGCCACTGATGATAAACTGATCCTAGTTCCGATTCAATCATTACCGGAAGATTCTATGGCAATAAACATAATTAAAAAAAAAACAAACCTTCGTATAATGAGAGAATTTATGTTACACAGAATGTACGAAAATATATATTTATTTATTTAATTTTTCAAATTTAAATTTAGCTTTATTGACTATGTTGACTATCTATCTTTCTCCAGTCCTTTTATTATAATTAATTATTTGTATGAAAATAAAAATTGTTTTAAAATGATGCCAAAGAAGTATAACTTCTTACGCGTGTACATAACGTACTCACTAATTCTAATCATTTTAAATAATAAAATTGTGGTTTCTTAAGGCTTCACTTTCAATAATACATCATTATTCTAAGTTTTGTTACTTATTGTTATATTATGTAATTTAAAAATAATTATAATAATAAATTGATAATGATGATGATCATGCTGATGATGATGATAATGATGATAATACGAATTGACTTATATTATATAAAATAATAAATGAACAAATAAAAAAATGAATGATGCTAATGATTGATAATGTTGATTGATAATTGTAAAAATCAAATAAGATAAAAAAAATGTTTAAAATAAAAAAATATAAAAATTATTTATGTATTTTAATAACAAAATAAAACAAATTTAATAAAAATTAAATTCAATAACTATAAATAAAATGTTACTACAGTGAACGAACAACATCAATAAAAGTAAAGTGGTTTGTTTGATTTGGTGTATTTTGTGAACATAAAAATAAAAAACATAAAAATAAACATGAAGAATATAAAATATATAATTAAATTATATTATTATATATTAATATTATATTATATAAAGACATTGAACAAATTAAAATTATTTAAAAACATAAAAACTGTGTACATAATATTATTATAATTATATTATTATATAAATTTATAATTATTAACATTAATAATTATTAATTAATTATTATTATTATATGAATATATAAATAAATAAATAAATAATTATTATATTTTAAATTTATTAACCAAATCAAAATCAAAATAAAATAAAATCATCAATCAAATAGATAATATAGATTATTGACTGACTGATTGGATGGTTTGGATGAAATGTTTGTAATGTCATCAAATGATCAAACACAATCTATTATTTTTTAAATATTTCAAACATTTTTTAATATAATAAAAAAAAGACAATCTCTTATGTACTCAAATATAAATATATAATGTACATATTTTGTGTATTTTATACAATACAAACAACATGTAGTGGCACCTGACCTTTATAAGTTAAAATAAGTAAAAAATATAAGGTCAGATGGCACCACCATTGAAAGCGTCAAAAATTGGTATAAACAATTTCAGCATACAAAAAAGGAACGGGAACAAGTTTTTTGTCTTGAAAAACATTTCTTCAACACTCCATCTTCCATTTGATTGTCAAGATAGTGTATATTAAATTTAAAACATTTGGCAGCTAATTAGCTTTTGAGTTATTTGTGTAGGTATATAAAATAATACATTGATTATATTACATTAGGGATTGTCTTTATACAATTATAGTAGTCTCTTTTTTATTTTTGTTTTAATTTCTATTTATTTCCATTCAAATTGATATTTTCCTTGCAAGTACCTTACTGTTGTACTTAAATATTGATAATCATTTGATAAAATTCAATTTCAAAGTTTTTTCATAACAATTGATTTTTATTACAATGCTTTAGTATTTATTTATAACAATTAAAATAATTGATACTTCAACTCTACTAACTTTACAAATTTATTAATGGGTAACCAATAATTTAATTTATCAGAATTTCTAATCAGAAAATCTGATGTAACTAAATAACATGTATTATATATAGACCCCGTACACGGTAAGATTCTCTGATCAGAAAATCTTATGGTGTGCGCGTACATATAGTGCTGTCTGAAGTAGCTTCGGAATTACTAATCAGAAAATTTGATGTTTCATCAGACAACATCATAAGATTTTCTGAAGTATGCCATCTGTTTTCTGAAGTATGCCAAAAAAGTAGTCATTTATATTACGAACGTTATTGTGACGATTGTGAGGAGTTAAAAAATTTTATTTTATTTTATTTAAATTATAATATTTTATTTACTCTTATTTACTAACAAAAAATATAAAATGGAAGACATTGAACCTTTAAATAAATGAATAAAACGATTAACAATAAATAAGTCATCATCATCCATTTTTAAATTCCCGTAAAAAGTATAAAATAAATATTCAATCAAAGTTCATAGAATGCGCTACATGTGCTACATAGATCGGACTGACACGTATCCGATCATATTCGATGGTATATATGCGCGCACATTCTTAAGATTTTCTGATCAGAATTTCTTATAGGACTGTCCGATAGTATGCGCATACCAACAGATTTTCTGATCAGAAAATCTGATGGTATGCCCCCGGTCTTATTACATTTATATAACATATTTATCATCTATGTCCATAAATACATAGAATGTACGAATTAATACCTACGATCTTGATCTTAATATTGAGTTTAAAAAACAATCAATCAGCCAGTCAGTCTATCTATATTATAATTTAATATTATTTCAATTTAATAAAACATATTTGTGTACAACAAACCGCTAACACTACAATTGAATATGATGAGCGAATGCTGTGCTGTACTGATAGCAGTTTATATCTACTTAATTATTATTAATTAATTAATGAATAAATAACATCATAAAAATTAATTATTAATTAATAAAATAAATAAATAAATGAATGAATATATATTTGTACTTAAAATAACAAAAACATTCAAACACATCTAAATACTCTAATATATATTATTAATCATAATTAATTAATAATAATTAATAAATATTATTATTATTTTAATTAATTGTCGTATATCTATAATCCATAATATTATATTTATTTAATTATTTATTAATTTTATATTATTGGTATCTATTTTATTTTATTTTATTATATTTATTTATTTATTTATTTATTTATGATAATTAATATTTAATTTAAAAAAACAATAAAAATTGTATAATTATTTATAAATAATGTATAGGTAGATTTGATCTTCTATTTATATAAATCAATTACAATCAATCAATCAATAATAAATCGTTCTATTTTATTCATTATTTCGAAGAGCAAATTTGTATTCGATAAGGTGATTGTCCTTCAACAGATTCAAATCCAAGTGATCTTTTTCTCGGCCCTTTTTTATGCAATTTTCTTGAATTCTATTGTTTATTAACAATATAATCATAATATAAACACTGTAATTCATTAGTTTATAACTTTGAAAGGTTGCCTGAAGATTCAAATTAAATTTGATTAAAATGCATAAATTACAATTTTGCCAAGATGCATTCCAATAATCATTGAATTTGATTAGAAAATTTTTTTAAATAATAATTTTGATATGTTTGTTTTTTTTTATTGACCCAATTGCTTCCTGTCACTTGATTGCACAACAATAACAACAATAATAAGGCCTAATTTAATAAAATATTATAAATTTTTAAATAAATATATTCAAAGCTTTATTTATTAATTAATTATTTAAATAATTTAATTTATAATAATAAAATAATGATTATTTATCTACCCATGTTTTTTATGTTTATTATATAAATATTAGATAATTAATTGAAGAGAATGATTTATTTAAATAAACAAAATAATTAATGAATTGATTGATTGAATTCATTATAAATACACACAAAACACACAAACAAAAAAACACATGTAACGTTATGTAACGTTATATAATGTAACGTAATGTAACGTAAAAATAAAATTATATATAAAAATAAATATAAATAAATGATATATATATATAATTTCCATATATAAAATTATGTGAGCTGATCCGAACTCTATGAATAAGATCAGAACATAACCATTAAGACCAAGCCTTAAAATCATTATAAATATATGAACAATATATTCATTAATAAATAAATAATCCTGCATTCATTGCAGGTTACAAAAATTTATTTTTGTTTTTTAGTTTATTTCCCTTTTACTTCAAGCTCCAAGTCTCCAAGCTAATCAATAATAAAATTACACAGACGAAAATAACATGTTAAGTTAATGTGATAAACATCTTCATTTAATGAAAATGTTTATTCATGGAACATTTCTGAATAAGTACCGTTCAAATGATGGAAGCTCAGCGAATCATAATTGAAACAAGAAACTATAGGTTTAGAGCGGGCGCACACTATCAGATTTTCTGATCAGAAAATCTTATGGTGTGCGCGTACAATTTATCCTTAACTGACTACATATAAAAGGAAGAGGTTCTATGTTCGGCTGTATAAATCGACATAACTTTATTTTTAAATATATCCGCGACATATAGTAACATCTGTATTTTTGATAGCTTTTGGAAAGCTAAAATTTATAAGTCATTATGAACATCATTTTGCATTAATTACTCCAGTCAATTTCAAGTTATGAAAGTGGTTTTCGAATATTAAGAGATTCATACAAAAATTCAAATTTTCAAACACGTTTTTAGAAAAGTGTTACAATAATTCTGTTTTCGAACATTAGCCGAAAAATTATAGGAATCCAATATGGAAAAAATTTTTTTGAAGAGTGATTTTTGAAACAGAAATGTACATAAAAATCAGAGAATAGAGACCGTGGAGTTAAATCGGGTTTCGTCCAGATACCCAAACTAAATATAGAAACACGAAAAATATTTTTTTATGGTAATATAGAACTCTACAGTCTTCGACAATTATCTATTATTTTATATTCAAACTAAAGATGTCTCCGAGATTAATTCGTCTATCTGTTATTTAGACTAGTCTTTCTAAAATTTTATTACCTACTCACCGTGACCAATAAAATATTTCAAAGGTCAGGTCAATCGTTTTTTGACTCAATTGAAATATTTAAACATACTTGTAAGTAGTATTCGTACATAGATGGCATTGAATGTCAAATACCAACGACAACTTAATGAACAATAACAATCATCAAATTGGATACTTGTATGAATTAGTAGAAGAGTTAAGTATTTAAATAATTACCATTGTTAGTTGTTACATTCGTTTGCATTGTTAATTTTAATAAAAAAAGCTTTTATCAAGAATTAGTCGGCAGATAAATAATTAATTATTAAAGTTGTTCTCGTATTATTAAAACCTTTGTAATTCATTTGATGCACCAAATCAAAGTAGTTAGTCTAGGAGCTGTTTGTTAATAACAATACAAGTGCGTAACTATTTATTTGATGCACCCCATCATGATTTTAAATTGTATTTAGCAATGTTTTATTTAACGATCAATCAAACAATCAATCGATCGAACTTTTGGCTGAACTAAGTTAATTAAATTGTAATACTCATATTAAATGTTTAGCGATCACTCTGTACAATACCTGTATTTTAGGTATCTATGTCAATTGTGAAATGTTACTCAACTGAGTTCGAAAAATATCGATAACGAAAAATTCGGGAAATGATAGCTTTTGAGCTCGGAAAGCTCAAAAATAAAAAAAGTATATTTTTGAGTTCGGAGAGCTCAAAAACATTGTAATATGTTAACTTTTAAGTGCTTAGGTATGGAATTAGCGGAAAGTTGCAGGGATGGCTTTTAAGGCCAAATTTGTTTAATACGACGTGAAATTTTTAAATTAATTAAAGAATCTATAAGATAATTTTGATTTATTTCTTTGACGAAAAACCAATCTGCCTTGATTATTCGAAATTTGTTTTATGACGTTTTACCCTAAAAATTGATATTCAGGTGACAATACTATATTAAACATAAATAGAAAACATGATTGAACAATAAGAAGCAGCCTGTCTGTATAGCTCCTGAGCTAATAAATTTTATACTGTTGTTAGCTGACTGACTGTGTTTGTTTGTTTTTGATATGACGAACATGTTCAAAGGACGCGGACGTTCAAACAATAACTTTATAACATTGTATGAACGTTATACTATACGTTCATTCTACTAACTATCTATATAACGTGCGTTCAATTTACTTGTACTTGTACTACTGTATTGTACTTGTACTTGTATGTATTCGATATGCAATATAGTATGTTAAGCTTGCAGTGTCCCAAGGGTAGAATTACTCATAATACTGCTAGCTTTTAATTTAGGTAGCAACTTACGTCTGCTTAATATGATTTCGAGAACCTTTCCAGACCTTGGCCAATCAATAAAGTTAAGCAACAGTTATTTTATAGCATTAAATGTTATAAGTGATTCTGCCCGTTTTTGGAAGTAGTTAATTGTTAGCTAAATATATAGCAAGTAGTATTCTCATTTTTTGGAAAAACCGTTTGAACATCAAATTTTATTTTATGGGCATTTAATGAGCACTAATTAATTAGCTATGTTTTGAGTGATTCTGCCTATTGGACACTGCTATCTTAACATACGTATATGCAATGTTGTATATTCAGCGTCGAATCGTAACGTAAACGTATAGAGTTTAGTTATCGGTTGTCGGTTGTACAGTTAACATGAATTCATGCGTCTTTTTAATATGAGCGTTAATTTTATTATTAAATAGTTCAATGAAAAATAAATATCAAAATAATTCTTTTAAAAAATTTATGTTTTGAGTTCTGTTGCGTTGAGTCATTGAGTTCAGTTTATTGCAGTGGTGTGCACTCATAAATGCGGTGCGGTCGGTGCGGTACAATAAATAGTTTGTTTATAATTATTGTAGTGTAATAAAAATAATTTTAAAAATAAACATTGTTTACATTCATTGAACATTTTTGATTTAGTTCATTTAGAATGTAAACAAATTATATAAAAGGATAAAAGTGAATTCTTTTTAAAAATATTCATTTAAAACTAATTAATGTGATTGTGAAACTTATTATTTTAAATCTGTTAATTTAAATAATTCTTTTAAATTTAGTGTTTAAATTTATAATTTAATATGTTAATATTGATTGATTGATTTTTATAAAGATTAAACAAAGGTAATTATTAATTTTTAATATTTTAGTATTTTAACAAATTTATTTATGAACGAATGAACAACGCAACGCATCTAATATTATTATTATTATTATTATTAATAATTGTTTTGAATTTTGAATCAATTGTAAAATAATCGAAAGCTGTAATTATTTTTTTACTTTGAAATTTAATAATAGTGAATAAATTTCAAAGCTTTTTTGAATGCCTTATATATATAATTAAATAAAATGTTTACCATTTGAAATTATATTCTTTTGATTCTTCAAAAGCATAACTAAATGTAAATAATATTTTTTTATCTAAATTTGATTGATTTTTCAACAATAACTTCTTTAATTTTTATGCTAACTTGATTGAATTAAAAAAGAATCATTTTGTTTCAAATAATTTTTAAGGGCTACAGAAACTTCTTATATAAAATAAAATTGTCCAGAATGCTTAAAATTAAGTGAAGTTTATTCAAAGAAATTGATTCTTATTTTCATCTATAAACTACAAACATTTACATCTGAGTTAATTTAAGATAATACAGAAATAAAAAGAATGATTTGTTGATGTTATAACTTGGGTAATTATTACGTATCTTATACAATATTCGATTTATTTTGGAACTAAAGAAATGAATAAATAATTTTGAAAGTAAATCGATTTGTTTTTTCTACACTAAAACCGTCAAATTGAATAAATTGAATTACATTTTGAATATTTGTTAAAATATTAATTTGTTAGCTCATAAAATTGATTTTTCTTTTCGATTTTTCAATGAAAGCTCGTAATGATGGTCTTTTTACGTGCCTTAGGAAAGCTATAATGACTATAAGTTGTCTCTAAATTATTATTCGTTTATAAAAATGCCATTACTTATTGTATAAATGTTAGTTGACTTGCATTATAAACGAGCTGTTTATAATTCAGTTAATATTTCTATATGTAGAAAAGTAAAAAATTTATTTTTTATTTGCATTTTCTTAGCTTCATTTTTACAAATTTTTCTTTAAAATATTAGACTGTATTTGTGAAGATTGCCAAATTTTGTATTACAATTTAATTCAATTGACAAACGTGTATTTTTCAATATTTTCCAAATTTCTCCAGACCAAATTGTTGAAACATTTCGTTATCTTTTTGCCAACATATCTACCTAAAATTGATCTATCTAAACTATAACAAAATTTAGATGGATGAAAGATTTCTTACATGATATTTCATTAATTCAATAGAAATTCTGAAAACAAAATTTAGTAATTGCAAAAGTAACTTCTCACGTGAAATTGATTTTGCTAGGCTTAAATTGTTCATTGTTTTATGGTTTTTAGCAACTAGATCAATTTTATTAGAATCGATGACAAAATACACTCAAGCAATACATGAAATCCAATTTGAATGAAACTCGACAGGAACGTAGCAATATATTAATTTAATAATCTCTATTTAATTCGTTGGTTGGGAATCAATAGTTTTTAATTGAACAATATTATTTTAATGGTTTATAAATTTCCTTAATTAATCTATTTCTGTATATCCGCTATTAAGAATAAAAATACATGTAGCGATAACGAACAGATTCTAAACTAAGTTTTGTGAATGATTAAAATCAAATTGATTGAATGAATGAATCGATAAAGTAAACAAATAACTGTCTCACGTAAACTATAAAGTGAATTTCAGACTAAAAATAAAGTAATTTATTAAAAAAAATATACTATTGAATGTTTCAATTAGAATGAGTTAATTTTTTGATGTGAAGTAGTACCTAGGTACACCTATATTACAGGTGTAAGTGGGTATACTGACTAACTGATCACTGGTCATATAGTTGCATATTATATTTTAATAATAATAAGTCAAACCCTTTTTTGCTTATCTCTTCATTTATTTTTAAATAACATTCAATATTCATCCATTCAATTAGTTGTCCTTGTATTCAAGTCCTATGTCTTCAATATTGATGTCATCAACATACATAGATATATATGACACTTTATTATATATAGATATCTATTATACAAGTTCAATAGATATTGATTATTAATAAATTTTAATAAAACATTTAAGTATATTGATTTTTATATTAAAATAAAATATTGAACAAATAATAATAAACAGTATTAATTATTTAAATACTTATAATTATTATTATATAAAATTACAACAAATAAACGTAATCATTTAATAAACTACCCGCATAGTTATTATTATAAGGTTTTGAACAACATATGGTTCATAGATTTACATATTTGAAATATATATTTAAATTGAACTATAAACCAATAACTGAATATTGAACGTATATTGATTGAACTGTTTGAGAATGGTAAAATAATAAAATTGAAATAAAAATGATATAAATATTATTGAATCAAAATAATATACCTATATAAAGTTTGAATGAATAAAATGCTAAAAAAAAACTAATAACTTGATTTGTAACACATTGTGTGACGCCTGTGACGCTCTTATGATGATCTTTGAAACAAATAAAAAATCAAAAGTTTAGTAATATAAAAATATTAGGGAGTTTTCTCATTATGATGCCTTCTTGTTCTATTAACAATTGTATTATTTATATTATAGTAAATTATAGTATTAGTAAGTATTTAAACAATTAACGTTGTTAATTGTTCTTATCATTATAAGAATGTTATTTTAATAAAAATATGAACATAAATATTGTATTGTTTTGTAATTTAGCTAAGAATGGTTGCGTGTACGTTATGTACGCGTGTTTGAAGTTATACTTCTTTGGCATCATTAAAAAACAATTTTTAATTGCATGTAAATAATTAATTACAATAAAATAATAAAAGGACTGAAGGTGGATATACAATACAGTAAATAATGCTCAGTTTAAATTTGAAAAATTAAATAAATAAATATAAATTTACTTACATTTAAGTGGTAACATAAATTATAACAACAGCTTCAACCTTTGAATTTTGTGTGACGCATCATAAAATTTCACTCTCATTTTTTTTTCATAACGCGTCTAAAGAAAAACAACTTCAATATAGCTTCAATAAAATGTATGTTTAGTACAGGATTTCCAAACAAATATTACTTATATATATATATCTTTAAAATTTGGTTTATAGCTTTTAAATAGATCAAACTTTATGAAAACAAAAAGTTTGAAATTATTTTGATTGGTGGACTGGGGTTGGCTTTCATTATCTAAATATGACTGTTTGTGTAATAATAAAAGAAAATTTTCCTTTATTTTTTTGGAAAATATGTAATTTATAGAGAAATATTAAGTACCTATAAAACTTGTTGTGATAATTCGTTAATTTAGTGTATTTATTTATTATTTTGGTTGAGTAAATGGCCATGTGATATGATAAAATAAATTTATTTATTTAATTAATTAATAATTTATTGTAATTTATTTTACAGGGATTGGTAAATAAATGCCGTGAAGAACGAGCAGGAGTTCTACATTAAATTCAAAATTTAAAAAAAAAACATCAAACTGGAGCGAATTTTAGCTGTTTTATCAACACCTGGTTCAAAACATTTTATATTTAATAATAATAATAATAATCATCATCAAAATAATAATAATAATAATGGATCAAAATTCATTGATTATCAACCATCATCATCATTATTATCATCATCATTATCATTATCATCATCAATTAATAACAATAATAATGTTACCAATAACAACAATACTAGTGAAAATGAAAAGATAACACAACAATATAATTATAACAATAACAATACAAATTATACATTTATTACTGGTACACCTATTGTACAGCACCAGCAGGTGATTAAAAATACTAATAGTACAAGTGAAATCAATGAATGGACCACAACAACATCAACAATATCAAATGAATTTGATCAACAACAAGAACTGGTACCAGTAATAAGTGGTACTGGTACTGGTATAAGTAGTAGTACTACTAGTCAAAGTGGTATCTATGCTGGTAAGTCTTATTTTTTATTATTAAATATATATATAGTTAGTTTAAAGAATGTGTTTGTTTGACAGTTAAAAACAAATTAAAAATGATTCAAAAGTGTTAATAAAACAATTAGAAATATTATATTTTATGTAGATGTGAGTTGTGTCTATGTAATTGCAGGTGGTACATTATTCTGACCAATTCAATTCAATGTTGTTTGTTCTAGAGTGATTGGCAGCTAATTGCAGTTTTAATTAATTGTCATTTTATTAATTTTATATATATAACAATACAATAACAATACAAAAATAATATAATAGTAATAATATTAAATACAAATATTAATATCCTTTGTATTGTATTGTATTTTATTGTATTGTTAGCTTTGTAAACTTTATACAATTTCCTTTCGAATTTCTTACCATTCACAATTATATACCAACTGTATTATATGGTATTAGTTATTTATTTAATGCATACATTTTGATGCAGTACTAATAATTAACAAACAAACAGTACAATGTACTACAGTACAGGACTACTATTTAAAATAAAAACATTTATATATTATAAAAATTAATTTGTACGTACGTATTATAATAATAATTAATTATATTATTATTAACAATAATAAATATAAATGTGGTGTTGTTTATTATTAAAATAAACATTTAACAATATATAAATAAATAAATTGTATTGTATATTATTATATCAATTTGATTCAAACTTAACTAATCAGTCACCTACAAATATACAAACTAAAATTATTGTCTTCTTTTTAATTAATTAAACAAAACAAAATTAATATATTAAAATTTTTTAATCATTATTATTATTACATTAACATTAACATTACATTGTATTTAATAATAATATTTTATT
>JAEMTY010000465.1:0-25000 GCA_020423425.1 Chrysopa pallens
TAAAGCTGAGAAAATGTGTGATAAATAATTATAAATTTCTTTGTGAAAATTAATTGCCTATGACCTCAACTTGATATGCAATAATTGCTTATTAAAATTTCAATTGATAAGAAATTGTACTAATGAGATAAAAAGTTGTGAAATTTTTACAAAAATAATAATATTTGCATCTACCAACTGCGTCAATGCATTAAAGCTTAAATTTTCTACCAAGAAAATTGCACAATGTAGGTTTTATGCTAATAATAATTTCGTGATATTCAGCTTCGATTGAATTTTAAAAACGACAGTAATTTTTTGCTATATTTTGTTAACTTACAGTATGATTTTATTCATTTGATTATGATCTGCCAATTGTGACCCCTCTTAACTCTCCGTTATGTCTTTTAAACATTAATACTTGGGTCAAATCACACACAGCAACATTTAAATATACTAATTAAAATATACCAGTTATTTAATAAACATTTAATCCGGAAGCCAACAAATAATTTTTGTGACTAAAACTTACCAGCTCAACTTAATATGTTATAAGATTTGTGATGAAAGTTTGTATATGTCGGTCACAAACAGTATTTGGATTGAAAATAGATCAAGTTTAATTTCATTCATATGAATTCTTGGGATTCCTTAAATCAATAATATTAGCCTGTCAATATTATTTTGTACATTTTCGATTTTTATTAAATTCATGTGCCTGTAAAATGTTTTGTTAGAATGTTCCTTTTTTTAATGGTAACGTAATCTTTGACAATTATAAAAATAAAAATTTTTCTTCTTCTTGTTTTTGATCTTTAAAAGAGGTACGGCTCTTTGAAATATGGATCAGTCAACATTTTTTATTGGCAACGTGTTCGTATTAATTTCACAGAATCGCTTAGCAATATCTTTCTCCAAAATTTTATGATTATTGAAATTCTATGACTGGCTCCCATACTATTTGTCATCAGTCATAATATATAAATTGTGTGTTGGTTGATTCACACAGTTTTCACAAACATCATTTAAAAATGTTTACAGGATTTAATTTTATTATTAATTATATTAAAAATAATTAATGTTTTATGTTCTGCGTAACATAAAACATAATAAATAATTAAAATTATATTTTTATGTGAATAGAAAGTGTATTATTGTTGACTTGTTTATGTGATTTATTTTTAAATTCATATTAATTTAATATACATTAACTCTAGTCATAACAATTACATTTTTTTTAGTCAGTACTTTCCTTTTATTGTCTTCTTTCTATTTTACTTATACTTCCTCTCCCTCCTACACACACAGTTATAACGATACCGTTAACATTAATGTTTTTGTCATTATTTAAATACTAATAACGGTTCTTTTCACTATGAATTGCATTCGTAATCAAGTTTATTCGCATACGAAAATTTTCCTCAAAACTGTCCCTTTGTTCCTTTTATAATAATTACAATTTGCAAATAATTAATTTTATGTATAGTATGAACGGAACCTAAACCATTATGTATGTATATATTTTTTTTAATGAGATCATCCCAAGGGGTATTCCTTAAAAAGATGAGTCGTTGTGTTGATGACGTTGTATTGATTGAATAAACTTATGGTTTCAAAGTATAAATATAATAAATTATTTAAATACTATCAAATATTATGACATAATGACGTCTTGTGTAATGTTTAATGATAGATTTATTAAAACTGTAAATAATAAATACTTTACTTTTAAAAACATGACTCATTTTATATAATATTGCAAATATTTGTCAAATTAAGATATAAATATAATAAACACCATAAATGTGTGTACGTACAAAGTAATAAAAATGTTTACATTCTTAAATACACTGTTATTTCTCGTACTTTTGATAATTAGTGTCACCATGGAAATATTGTTGTAAACTAGATGTATAGTTATGTAAAAAACTGAAAGAGCGTTCAGAGAATCTCTGGCAGGAATGCATTTCTTTACTTAAATAAATAGAAACAAATACACAAGATTGAGATATAAATACTTTGTTTTGAAATAGATTAATTTTTAATGGTACACCTACATTTTGTAGGCGTGTCTTATTCATATACTATTATACGTTTCTTAAGTATATATTGGAGGGGGCATACGTTTTTCGTTACGTAACGTCATTTCACGTACTGTAAGCCCCGTCAAAAGCCCCCGGAGTCAGCTCATTGAAAACATTTTTATTTCTTTGGCAATATAAATAGTATAAAATTAATACTGTAAATATTTATTGTGATATATATATAATACGTACACTCCGCAACAACAAAAAACGCACCACTATTAATTAAAAACATTGATTACTTTAGATTGTATAGAGAATTTAGTCTACTTTAATTAACTATTACAAACTGTAATCAAATAATATTCATTAAGCATTAGCTTCATGACACTATTGAAATTTTTGTACCATAAATTTTTTCCATGTTTGAACGTTTATTTCGTCACGAAGTGTATATGTCTATGTAATATCACAGTAATTTCCTGTGTATTTTTGATTTCATTTAATTTAGCAAGCAAAAAAAATTCAAATCAATAAAATTTAATCACATTTAAACCTAACGTTGATTATTTCCTTCGAAATAATTTTAAATATCGAATGATGAATGTACCTATTAACTTGATAGAAAGTGATTGTTTTTATTTCGAAAATCGAAAATTTTATGGTGTATTTATTGCTAATCTTTTCTCTGATATAATATTCCTATTTATATCATAATTTGTAAATCCACTGCACAATTTATACTTAACCGATCCAAAACGTCTCATAGAAAATAATCACAAGGGGTCTAATTGGGAGTCCATGAAGAATTAATAACCATGAAGAATTCTCACAGAATGATCGAATAGTCCAAGAGTAGGCACATGTTTGAGTCCAGAACACCGTGATGGTCACAGTATTGAAGCTCTCCCTACCTCAATGTTCTCAGTCACACTTGCAGTTTGCCTCAACGTAAATCCCACATAAGAATTAACTTCCGGTCCGAGGCATGTTGGGTTGCGATCTCAGAATATCCCCTCAAAAAGTAAGTCTTGACAGCAAACGCACGCTCCACACTTTTGGAATATGAAAAATAAAATGGATTTTATTAATTGTTTAAAAAGAAAGTTATGCTGCCGCAGCCTGTAGTTGCCAATACGCTTTTATAATGATCTTTCCACTAAGGTCATATTCACAATGACTTGTTCCAAAAGGCATAGTGCTTGTCTACGTTCAATAAAATAAAAAGAAAGTAACGTTATATTATATTTGTTATCGAGCTAATTATAAATGATATTTAATAATAATTGCTCATAAATTATGTATAAATATCACCACAAATCTTCTAACGAATTAATTGTATCAGTATCAGTATTATACAAAGTTGAAAATCATTCACTGTAAATACAGTTTTGGTGTGTTTCTTTAATAGTTAACCGCTAGGATAGTTTGCTGATATTTTATGAATACAGTTAAACCATACATTTTAAAATTTATAATACTGGTGTCTACAATAATGACTTGTCAGATCCACATGACGAACTTCGCAAATCAGTAAAAATATTGATACTCAAGCATATACGGAGTATCTAAATAATTAACTCTGTTAGTTGTTATATTAATTTAGTATAAATATATATTTTATTTATTTAGCTTAGAAGAAATTCTTGATATTACTCCAAAACGAAATTATCGAATACGTAAAAGTTATAAGTGAGTAAACACACACATTCCATCAGCACAAGTTTCCTTCAAAATATCCACTCAATCAATTCAATTTTCCTACAATTTAGTTTTGCTGAAGAAAAAGAATATCCTAAACGTTATGAACCACCACCCATAAGTCCTGAATTACAAAAAATACGGTAACAATTATTTACCATTGTATTATACTATTAGAGCAAGATGCCAGAGTTGCCAGACCTTATTTTCTCATAAATAAAAATGTTGAGGCAAGGTGGTAGCTTGTACTTTCACTGTATTCACACTTGCAATCTTGTGTCGAAGGCTAATTTACAGGTAAAGATTGCTAAAAGTAGGTAAAAACACTACTCACTTTTTCTTTCAAGATTGCAAGTATGCATACAGTGAAAGTACATTTTATTTGTGAGAAAATAAGTAAGGTCTGACGACACTGGGATCTTGGACCATATACTTATTTATGATGACATTCGGGAAATTATTCCTTTCGGTAACAAAATGGCATGAGAGAGGCAGACATTTCTTTATGTTACGGGTATTCGGTGAACCGATAGATTCCCGAATAATCCCGATATACCACCTACTTATGTCCAAGACAAACAGTAGTTTTAAAGTCTAGTGTCAAGCCGTATACGAATTTTTAAATAGGTAATCGTATAACATGTGACCCGGGGCCAGACAAGAAAGAATACTAAAGCCTTTTGCATTTTGTTACCAAGAACATTCTACATAAATGATTATATTCCCCCAAGAGTCGTACTAAACACGAGAAATGCCTATTCAGTTTTTTTCCTATAAATTTCTGATTGTATTTTTATGTTACAGAGAATGTCAAACAAGTGTTGCCGAAGTCATAAATTGTATGGGTGAAGCTTCAGCAACTGCACAAGGACTGTCAAAACCAATAACCACCTCAGACAAATTACGAAATTCGGATCATATCTTATATTTATTGTTGGATTTACAAGGAGGTGCAAAGTGAGTATTACATAATTTGCAAAATATTAATCTATTCATACAAACGGCGAGTATCTTCCCATTTTTATCAGAGTTAGTGTCATTAATATTCGCCAGTCGTTATTGGTAATTAGTATTTCATCACCAACTCCATATTTAATATTTCGATGTTGATACTTTGTAACCAATTGCCGAAGTAGTGGTAATATTTTGAAAATATGTATTTTTTTTAGAAAAGTATTATTAAGGTACTCATGCATCGATTTCTAATAGACTACATATAAAGAATGATATACATTCAACCTTGATTAAATATTTCGATAAATTCTAAATTTGTAAACATTACTAAAAACGATCAGGTAAAATTTATCGAATGATATCTATCTGCCCCCATATGATAATACATGCATGTGCATGCCTATTTGAATAAAACAAAAAATCTGCCTTTCCTGGCTATATACATACAGAATATCGCGGTTGACCTAGATTTTGGGGTAAACACATTGGAAATATATTTTTATTACCGTTAAATAAAATTTATTTCATTTATTTCTACACGATACTATTGGATTTTCTCTGTACTGATTGATATATACTGAATGTACCACGAATATTTGGTTGGGAATTTTTTCGTTATGAAAATGTACCTATTGGTTTGGTACTTTAAGTAATTGCCAAGGAATATAGTGGATAATTACGGTTACTGATTATTATTCTACATTTGATAAAATCTGAAGAATTTTTCATCTTTGGAAAAAAATTTAAGCAACATGGATACTCTGCAGCAGTGTTCCAACTGAAATTGTGTTTATTTCTTTCATTTACAATAAAATAATAAAAGAACTGGAGAATACTCAACACAGTCACAAAGCTAAGTTTAAATTTGAAAAATTAAATAAATATATATTAACTTATATTAAATGTAACATAAATCATAACAACAGCGTCAATTTTGTGTGACGACGATACGAAAGCATCTTAAAATTCCAATCATTTTTTCATAACGCGTCTAAAGAAGTATAATTTCATACGTACATGATGCGCAATCTCAGAACGTTGTCCTTTGGCAGGGTTATGATTTCTTGAAAATGAACTTTCTTATTTCCTATAAATATTGTATTCGTATTTATTATTATTTGCCAATTATTTTTTATACACTCAGTATAAAAAATAACAGTTTACTTTTTATTTCTTATAAAAATCTAAGTGTATTGAAGGAGTTGGTAGCATGGAATTAATAACAACTATTTATTATGTAGCCAAGTAATTCTTTGTTATGGTGGTTTTTGTTTTTATTAACTTACGTTTTTATTTATATTATATTTATATAAAAACGTATGGTATCGGATAATAACGATGAAGTCTGATGACTTACAGTTGAATTGAATTGAATAAAACAAAAAATATTTATAAATAAATGTTAGAGAGAGGTCGATAACTCTTTTTTTAATATTCCGTGACAATATTTCATTTTTATTTTTTTTAAATAATTTATAATACAATTTATATTGAAATTTGTATTTTGTTGCAACTGATTGTACTCTTAATATTGAATAAATCTAACGTTACGAAATATAGATTGATCACTGAAAATATTACGCAGAATGGCTAGCGCACACTGTAAGATTTTCTGATCAGAAAAGCTTATGGTTAACGTACACCATCGGGCCGTTCTATAAGCAATTTTTATAAAAAAATCTGATCATGCATGGGACAAAAATTTTAACGAAGCGCATATTATCGGATATCATCGGATACGTACAACGAACCACAATGAACTTTCAAATATTTTAAATTCATTAATTAATTTTTGAACTAACAGATGGCCTACTTCAGATAACATCGTTATATATTCTTATCGGAAATTCTGACCAGAATATCTGATGGTATGCGCTGGGTCAAAAAATTGAGATAAAATCTTTTTTTTTTGACCGGAACTAAACATAAATTGTCAGAGTATATTGATTTTAATCTAAAAGTTTGTAATGCTAGAAAATAGTCATCGCACAAACAAAGACCACCCGGTATATTAAAATTTAATTGCGTTGCAACATCGCCATCTAATTTCTACTACCAACGTACGCTACGGTAAACATGAAACTATTTTACATTTTACATAAAAATCAGTAATTAACATAATAAATTGATTTATGAAAATAATTATTAACATTATTTTCATATAATATAAAATAATCATGTAAAATTCATTGCCAGGGTTGTTGCGAGCTTTTTAACATTGGCGTACCATGATGTAATACTACGAATCATGGATAAACAATTGCACGAATTGGTACTACATTCCATTTGGTTTTTTAGCTCTATTTTTGGAAATAATTTGAATTTAATCGAATTATTTTAATTAGATGATAATTTATTTACAATCTACAGGATGTTCAAAGTTAGAAAACATTATTTATTGCTTTCTGAAGTTACTTTTAGTGGAAGAGAGAATAGTTAACCAATACTGCTAGTTTGTTAGAAAGGCATTAAAATAAACAAAGCAAAATAATGCCAATCAATAAAATATTGAATTTGATTCTTTTGAAGTACCCGTCAAAAAATGGCTAAAATTTTATTGAAGTTATACTTCTGTAGGCGCGTTATGAAAAATTGATGAAATTTTAAGATGCGCGGAAATCACCGTCATACAAAATTCACAGCTTGAAGATGTTGTTATGATTTATGTTACATTTAATGTCAGAAAATATATATTTATTTATTGAATTTCTCTAATTTAAACTGAGCTTTATTGACTGTGTTGACTATCCTTCTACATTCCTTTTATTATTTATTGTAATTAATTATTTGTATACAATTTAAAATTGTTTTTTTAATGATTCCAAAGAAGTATAACTTCTGACGCACGTACATAGGAAGTACACATACCCATTTTTTATCTAGAAATATTTTTGTTCGTAAAAAACTCTGGCATGCCCTCCGTTTTCATGTCAAGTCCCATTTTCTGTGTTACTTCCCCTTAATAAAAATTACCCTTCGTCCGTGATTGATAGCTTCGTCGTGCCTTTGATATTTTTTCGACGTCGTATATCAAAAATAACGAATTACGTTTCCACTTGTTCATTCATTTTCATAATTTGTGGTCATGTTAATTTTCTTTTGTTTTAGGGGTAAAGGATGTGTCACAGGATTATTAAAAGTAGGACGAAAAAGTCTATATGTATTCGATCCATCTGGCTGTAATCATAAACTGAATCCATTATGTGTATTGGACTTCTACGTTCACGAATCACGTCAACGAACTGGTTTAGGTCGACGATTATTCGAGCACATGTTAAAAGTAAGTGGAAAAAAAATTTTTCTAGACTGAGTTCTCGTGGGCTATTTGAGTAACAGTCTTTGCAAATTTTCCCTATCCTCGCTTTATAACGGGCTAGGTTCATTCATACATCACTGAAAAAAAATTACAGCCTTGGCAAAAACAGTTACTCAATCCACCCACAAGATCTATTCTATGTTTACAAAACTAATCTTCCACTAATTAATCGTTAATTTCGTTTTTTTTTTTTTTTTTGTCCCCCACATAGGATGAAGATATTGAACCAGTTCGTTTAGCAATTGATCGACCAAGTAAAAAATTTTTAGGTTTTCTATCAAAACATTATCATTTAAATCGTGTCATACCACAAATGAATAATTTTGTGGTATTCGAAGGATTCTTTGTGGAAAATGATGAATCCGCATCACAAAATAACAAACAAAATAATAATAATAGGTACGATTTGGTTTTTTCTGTTTCCGAGAAAATTTTTCATAACGCTAAATTTATATGCACATCGATTTTTCATTCAAGCAATCGAGGTCTTTTTTTGGAGTCCCGCGGTTTCTGCCGTTTTTAAAAAGGAATATTGCAGTTAATATCTCAGTTGAGATATTAATGCCAAAAGCCTGGTTAAGAATAAAGCATAATTTTCGGAAATTCGATATAAGTTAACTAATCGAATAATTTTTTATTAAATCCCAACGAATTTGTTACAAATTCAAAATGTAGCTCCAATGAGGGACCTTTCTGCCCTTAAAAATGCATTTCTTTATCCCAGGGATGTATTTTAATAAAACATCCATAAACTACCGCCTCCTAAAGAATGATAAACATGTTGGATGTTAGAATGTTCGGATTGAATTAGATTAGTCACAAATAACTTCGAAATTTATTGTAAATTCGTCATCGATTTTTCGCTACATATTAAATTCTACCTGCAATAAATAATTAGGAAAGAGGCGAATACCAACTAAATTATGCCAAGAAATAACTAACAAAAAACCAGAAAATCATAGCTTTTGATTCATTAAGGATTGTAAGCTGAAAATATCTAAAACAATTCGGCCTGAGCTAATTTCCCTTACATATGACGTGAAACTAAATTTCTCCATACTCACCAAAGCTCGTTGTAAAATACCCATACATTTTCTGTCGAAAATACCTTTCTACAGTAATTTATTAATGAGAGGAATTTTGCCAAAAAAAAAAAATATATATTCACTTGCTTTAGCAAAATAAAGTCATAGTCTTTTGATTCAAAGATAATTATAATCGTAAGAGATTTTAAGTTATCTGACGTGAGAAAAAAAATAGGAAATCCCCAAGTTCGCCAACTCTGACTCAATATGCGGTTGACACTCTAAATAGAACAAAGCAAAAATTGAGCTTAAACTTGGTACGGTCTCTATTGAATGCCGCACCACTGCAGCTACAATAGATCACAGGTCACGGTGACATTTCCGTGAATGATATCCATAACCTAGTTTACGCTTCAATTTACATTTACTCTGAATCGAATATCAGTTGATTTTTAGCTTCCAACAAAACTTATTAATTTGATAATTGTGCTTTACTTTTTTATTGTTTGTGTGAGACAAAATGACAAAATTGACAACCGCATTTACAAGACGGGAAAAAACCGTGGTACATGCAAGTAATCCAAGGAATAAGAGATCCTTCGAAGTTTTCTTATACGATCGAAAATCGATGTGTGTAACAATATTCGTAATGCTTTATTTCATAAAATTGCTCAACAGGCAAAGAAAATGAGATCACATAATAAGATTAGCCATTTATATGAAATTCGAGGTAAGATTGCTACCTTTCCTTAAAAATTTGACTGTATATTAAAATTACCGCAAATTAATGTGGCATATTATGAGATTCTTCGAAAAATCTTTAATTGTCTCATTTTCTATGCGTATGTTTTGTAGTCTGATATTTTTTTGCCCAGTAAACGCACGATTAATTTTTAATTCATTTTTCAATGCAAAAATATTAAAAATTTTGGGCACTTCTCATTTGGAGGCTTTTAAGTCTGTCAATTTTAGTTGAATTAAAATATAAATTCAACTCAAACATCGACTATTTTTGGATCGTAAATTAATGATAAAATAAAAAAAATTTTAATCAGTGCTTAATATTTTTTACTCTTATCAACGTTATAATTTATTTATTGGGTGTCTCTAATGACCTGTCAACGGTAAAAATAGTGCCTCTTCTTTCGCTTATCAGAAGCAACTTAAAAATATCAGACTTAAAGATTTCATGGCTAATAAATTAAAATCTATATTAACACTAAATTAAATTTTTAAACCCCGCTACGCCTTATCATCAATAACCAACGTAATAATATCAACAACCAAAAAAACAGCATTAGTTTAACATCTAACTTTCAAGCAGACCATCATGGTGGAACTAAACAAAATAATGGTTTAAGCTCAGCTACAAGTATAACAGCACCGACATTAGGTCGATATGGAGCGCCAAGACCTCCATGTAGCATGGGACAGGTAACATTCATATTCTAATTATTTTTGACTAATTTTTACTTATTTAAAATATTAGAGTTTACATTTACCAATCAATATATTCAATACCTGAGCCTATATTATTACGCTATGTTATATAGGTTGCACTATGCGACTGAACTTTCTGCAGCTCTTGGTTCCAGAAATTATAAACTTAAAATGCATTCATCTAAGCTTATTTAAATTTGCGGCTCTCTCAATTACTTACTTAAAGACTCAAATTATAATCGAAATTTAAACAAAAAATATTGAAATGATTAATTCCAAATTCAAAATTTAATAATTCATTTCTATTCAGATAATTCACAATCAAACACCTCAACTTGTTGGCGCAAATGATTCTAGTGGGTAGGTAAAAATATTATTAAACAAAAATAAATACAAATCATCTATTTCACTCACCTTTGCACTCAACAATTTATTCTATCTTCATTAATTATTTTCTTAATTTTCATTTTTCTTTTGAATATTAATTTATGATTAGATTGGAGAAGGTTTTAATTTTATTTTATTATTATAACAAAAATTATTGGAATTAAAAATTCAATTACACTGAGATTCCACATCTTTCAAATATTGTTTAAAATTCTCATAACAATAGAAAATCGATTCACAATCACGGTTTCTTGCTGACTGAAAATCAATCGTAAATTGACTTGTTTTTATTCCCAGTTATAATTCCAGTCCGTAAAACGGGAATATACGACACCTTCACAAGCAAATTCCGCGCTTTTGCAAACAACTTCGAAGTGTCCTGATACGCAAATAAAATAATTCTCTTGTGTATTTCTCCGAATCTCCAATTATTCTGCACATTTGATAAACAAGAGTAAAGCAAATTTTGGGATGTATTAGATAAAGTGAAACTTCAATACTATCGACTATTCAATATGGATAAAACCGATATTTAAACGAGCCCACGGCACGTATAAAAGCATCTGCGCCCGGCTGGTAGTCCTCAATCAATGGCATTCATTTTCATGGCCTGGCCTGGTTGAATCGAAGTATCGAATGTTTAAATTATTTACATGTTAAGGTACGAATAACAATTTGACCATATCGGGGATCGATCCTGGGGCTCTTGGAAAGAAAGTTCAATATGGTATCACTAATAAACACCACTTACTTCCCCCCTACAAAATGGATAAGCAAAATTAATTTTACTCGAATCAGTGTAATTTAGTTTTTATAATAATTTTTGTATCTTTATTTTTAATTATTTTTAGATCAATAAACGAAATTTTTAACATTATTTCACCCGGCAATGTGAAAGGTTGATACTTTATGTTTTCAATATTATGTTTTTTTTTTCGAAATCGAGTTTTCACCGGAAGCATAATTTTGGAAGTCCCCTGAATCCAAAAAAGAGGTTTTCTAAAATTAGTCTGTTTATGGGGGAGGAGAGTGAGGGTTACGTGTGATATTGTATCAAATGCTACATCTAAAATTCACCAAACTGGTTGTTCCGCGAGAAGCTTTTTTTTTATAATCGGGCTACTGGGTGTTCCACTTGATGGCTCTACAACTTTCATTTGAATTATTTCTCTGAAAAAATTCAAATAAAGGGGAAAAATTCTGTACATACAAGTATATAATAGTAAAAGTCCTGTGATGTATCGCAGCAGATATATTTCTGGTAGATACCGTTTTTAATGGTTTTCTCATGATTAGCGGGGTTTAAAACAAAAAGTATCAAGTTTTCAAATTACCAGATGAAATGTAAATTAAAAAATTTCATTTATTGATATTATTTTTTATAAACTTTTATTTAATTTATTTTTTATTCTTTTTTTTTTCTTTATTTGTCCACACAAAAAATCCACTTGATCCCATTTCGTACACACACAAACAGATTTAGTTCATCATCGATTGGAAATATCAAAACAAACTTTTAAAAAACCAAATTACAGCAGTGACACCGAATTAACAGCCAACGAAGAAATAAATTTATCAAAATTGGAACGACCACGATCATTATCGATACAAACAAATGTAGACGATCAACCACAACCGATTACAGTGGCAACAGAAGATGGGAATCGTGGTGGTGTTGGTGGTATAGATGATAATATTTCAATAGATGGCGGTGGTGGAGTTCAATCGGGATCATTACTTATGAAAGTACCGCAACAACAACAAATCGATAGAATTGAAACCGAACTATCAACAAAATTGTCAATCACTAAATCATCAGCGGCAACAACACCTCGGAGTGTTGTGAATACACCACGGAGCAGTCAAGGCCATCAAACTCCTGCTGCACAAAATAAAAAACCGGATAATTTAACGGATCAAGGATATGTTGATTTGAAATTTTATCATTCAAAATTATGGTAGTTTATTTATTTTCTCCCACAATTTAATTATTTTTCGTGCAATATTTATTAATTTATTATTTTTTCATTGGAAAATTTATTTCTATGGTAACATTTAGAAAACAATTGACGACAAACAAAAATTTAGAGGAGGGACAAACATATTTACATTTTTTTTTTATTTGTTATTTTGTTAATTTTTTTTTATATTTATTTTATTAAGTTATGAAAATAAAAAAATATTTTCATTTAATTTTCGTTTTTACTTTTTTTAGTTTATTCACAGTACCATCTGCTTTTTATATTCAAAGAAAATCTCGCTTTCCTCCAAAACCACGAATGGTCAAAGTCACTTGATTCAAGTCTACCACGAGGTTTGTGTTTTCGAGACTATTTAAAACGGGCTTTAAAACACAAAAACGGGTCACCAAATTTCGTAGTGAGCTAGAAATAATGTACGTCTATTAATTATATAATACAGCTCTTTGGTTTCTATTTTCCCAATCACTTTTACCGAAAATTTCTCTAATTCTACGCCCGGGGTCTGATCGATATCTGAAAGCAGTATAATCTGTAAACAAGCGCTGAAATAAATCTGAATGGAAGGAGAGGAGATCCTAGGAGAAAGACGGTTAAGAGGGAAAGTGTTAGAAGATGTTAAAATATGTGTCGTAGAAGTAAGTACAGTGGAGATGTTTCGTTACGGTCTAACGAAATTCGTGGAATTGAAGGAAATAACTAACTAAAGCAACTATCTTTTATTCGACTTCGCAAGATTATCCGTTCAATCGTTCAAATTGGAAAAAATTTTCCAACATTTGAAACGAATGCGCAGGTTTCATTACATCTTCGTCATTTTTCTTCAAGTTCTCCAATGATCTTGCGTATTCAACAACCACAAAAGATGCTGTTTAACCGATTCTTGATTAACTTGTAGTTAAAAAATAGACAGCGTTTTATATTTCGCTAATCGGGTTACGAGCGTAGAATGACGCAAAATTTGAACTCCCTCGATAAAGGCGGTGCTGTTTGAACTTATTCGGTGTCTTTTTAAGTCCCGTTATTAACAATAGGTTGGTTAATTCCTGAACTATATTAGCCCAAAAATATTGGGTCTGGGGGTACTCTCCAAATTCCCATTCAGTTTGTTAACAGCTAACGACACGTCAGAAAACTTATTATTTTGTGTTATATTTATTTTATATTTGACAAATTATTAAACTGATTGAACTTTCAAAGCATTTATTTTGAATTGTATGGAAAGGAAAATATTTACTATTTAAAAAATGAGCTTTCTTAAAAGCAAGGATGTTGCTGCAGGTATTTTAAAAAAGGTAGTTGACAATAAATAAGCTTTCATTCTTATCAACAAAAAAAATTGTAATAAGTTTCAGTTAATGAAAAGCACAAAAATTTCTAAGTTTAAAAAATTGCACAAATAAAAAAAACATTTCGTAAATGGTAAATCCCGTATAGAAAATTACAATCCAAATCAAAGAATTAGCCTAAATGTTATTTGTACAGATCGTTTACATTCGATCTTAATCTAATCTTCATAATATGAAGAATCTTCATGAATACGGAACGCTTTTACAAGTTTCCCACATACCACTAACAATTATTGAATTATGTTTAAATGTCAAATTGACAGTTGTCGAAAATGGAATAATACCTTCATATCATGGAGTATAGAAATATAAGGAGGACCATCTTGTATGGGGAACAAGTGTCCACCTGTAAACAGCAACTTATAATTCGAAGATTCACCGAAATGGCACTTGTGTAGCTAATGGAAATGATATGAATTTTGCGGTTATAAACCGACTGAAGAGTAATTTGATAAACGAAGTTTTTAAAATCTTTCTACTTGCTACTATAATTTGTGGGCTACGCCACCTTAATTTGCTCTCCATTTCAATGGCACTTTTTAATTCATTCAGATGGTTCTCCTTCCTTTCTATCCTCCATGCTTTATATATACAGGAAATTCATGCTAAGAGAGACTCTAACTACTGCTAAAAGTATGAGCTATTTAGAATTACAAAACAATTATACACCATAGATATAAAACTTAATAGATGAAATGTTTCCTAATATTGCATTTATTTTTGAAGTCTATGGAAAATAGTCAGCTGAATGCGATTATGAGTGGTTTATATTTTGCTACTATGGCGTTGAAGGGCCCTAATACATTTCATGACGTCCTTCCTACCCATACTCAAATCCCTGTAAAATTATTTACAGGCAAATTGAGCTACATTCAGTATAACATTTATTTTAGGTGCGGTTTGCAAATTTTTAGCAGAAAAATTGGGGCAAAAATCGAATTTTATTCGAAAAATCCCCAGATTCTCCTTAATAATATCCATTCACACAAATTGTTAGAGGAAACTTTCACAAGCTCACATCAAGTGTCAAATTATTTATTCATTCTCTTTCCAAATCCAAACAAAAAAATCTTGTCAATTAAAATTATCAAAACATACAATCAGATTGAATATAAATGATCTGCTTTAAATGTCGTATTTATTAAAAAATAAAAACAATATATATATATCCAAAAATACAAGTAATACCTTTTTTTATTTAAGTAAAGCTTTTAATTTTCCAATCTACATTTTACAAAAACATTTAGAATATCATTCTCATTTTACATAATATGAAAAATTAAAGTAAAGTTTTACATATATTTGTATCTGCTATTTAAAAAAAATATCAATAAAATCAATGTATTCAAAAAGTAATTTAATGGTTTTATTTTGTATCCTTTTTTATTTTTTTACCATGATGGTATCAGGAGTTTTTTTCCCGGAAAAATATAAATATTCCCGTATCAAATAGTCGGAGAACTGATCACGAACATTTCATTTGTTTTATGCAACTTGAAGTTTTGCTATAGTGCATCTCTTTGGTAAATACTAAAGTAAGTATATGTTGGCTAAACTTCCCTTGGGACTCTAAGTACTGCGCATAGAGGACAGATTCAAAAATTATGGCCCAAAAAAAATGTAAGACAATTTTACAATAAATAATAACTAAAAAAATGTAGCCACAAATAGATACACATGTTTCACATATAATTTTATCTACAATGTTTAAAATACGTAAAATGTTTTGTGTTAGCATAAATGTCAAACTGACAGTTTATAGGAGTTATAATGGTGGAAACATAGGAATACCTATGTATATTGTACTCTACTATAGCCTTCGAATCGTGGTACCACTTATTGAGCATGTTTGAACTCAATTTAATTGTGCGTTCTATTTAAATATTAAATTTTCATAATGATTAATATTTATTATTATTAAGAATATCAATTGAAGTTTTGTATTAACCATTGATAGTTATTACAAAACCAGACTTTTATAACTGCTGTTATAAGTTGCCATCCATGCAAGTAGAATATACTATCCACCATGACTCACTACAGAAACACCCAGAAATATACTCATATTTCTATACACACATAGTAATATGTTCCGCCATGTTTTTATTAAAAAAAAAACTAAAGCTGCAACAATCACAATCGTAGTAAATATACCCCAAAATGAAGATAATACATAACTACCCATTGCCGGGTACTAATAAAATTACCGGCGCCGGCAATTATATTCAAATAATAATTTTGCCGGTGCCGTCACGTAGCAGTTCCATACGTGTATGAGTCAATAATAAATATTTTGTGAATATGCGTTGAATATATTAAACAGCGATACGTCATTTGAGGCCCCATTTACAAACAAACAACAATACATTTTTGTAATATATATTGCCTATAGGCGTGTGTATGTATTTAAAACAGAAAAGATTGAATTATGATGATCAAAGCTAGCAAGTGGCCGCTACTTGCTATACTCGCAATAGTTTGGGAGCTGGTGGCAATTGAATTTATGTTTGTAATTATTTTCAATATAAACAATTTTTTTTAAACACGATTCTTCACAAATTTGAAAATATATTTATTTTGAAATAATTAATTTTTTTTTTTATCTTGACCACAAAAAAAAAAGATAGTTCGAGCAATGTTTGATGTTATGATGAATTATTTTGCATGCTAATATTTGTTATAGACAAAATAATAAGTATTGAGGTATCAATTTTGCCTATAATGTAATTAAAGATGGGTATTTCTCTATCTTTAAATAAATACATTTTTACATCTTTTTTACTAAGGATGTTTGGGAATATACTAAAAATATTTCGAGAGATTTTATTGAATTAATGTATGGAAATGAATTAAATAATAATACTGTATTATAATTTATTTTAAAAATAATTTAACCATAAGTATATGATGGAAATAAAAATATATAAAATCCATATTAAAATCAAATTAAACTTTCGACTACCAGCTCAATAAATGATAGTGGTGCGCGTTATAACGGATTAACCAAACCAAGTCAGTTGAGCACACAATCAGTTTGACTACTCTCCTCGGCTCACTCAGTATTAAACAACTAGTTGTTCTTGGTAGTGTATGGTATTTGCATTATACTAGTGACGTTAGTGACAACCTAGTGCAGTGTTGTGTTTTGTGTACATCATATTATACTAAATAAAATTAAAAAAAGAGTAAAAATAATGGCGTCATTTAAATATACACATGCTGTTGTATGCCGTATACCATTATCATTACGTACACGAGCTGAAATTGAATTAGAGGAAGCGAAAAAACAGCATGAACAATATGTGCGAATATTACGCGAACTTGGATTAGATGTTATTGAATTACCACCAGATGAAACATTACCAGAATGTGTTTTTGTGGAAGATGCAGCGGTTGTTTGTAATGGTATTGCGTTGATTACAAGACCGGGAGCTGCACATCGAGCTAAAGAGGTAACGTGAAATGTGACACTAACGTTTTGTTCAAAATTCTATTCTGTCCCTCCATACCCAGTTCATAGTTCGTTGGTTGAGCTAAAACTAACAGAAAACGCTTCAGGTATACTACAATTCATATAATTTTAAAGAAATTTTTATTTAAAAAAAATTCAATTTTTGAAATTTTTTATCCATAAGATGTTTTGAGAATTTTTTTTACTCCGGGTGCTAGCGTTGCACCATGGCCAATCGATTGTATTTTGTCAACATGAATACGGAGTTTAAAACACAAAACAAATTTTTGACAGCAACGAAAAAAACTCAATTTTTTGGATGCCTAGTCAGGACAACGAGCGGTCTGCGCATTTCCGCAGATCCTCCAAATTGAGTAAGTAGGTTGAAAGCACCCTGCTCTAAGACGTAATATATGTCTACAGTGATGGAGATCACGATTTTATTTTTGTATCCTGAGAAAGATAAATTTATCAAGGCCCGTAGAAAATTGAAAATGTATAAATAAAATAAGTCCTCCAAAATTGAGTTGGCTGTTAGTAGAACTAAAGGAAATAGTTTGTACTAGCATATAATTTCAATGAAATTATTTATAAAAACATCAAATTGCCGCTTTTAATTCATAATAATATTTTGAGAATTGTTTTGCGTGTTTACAATTATTAAGAAAAAGTGATCTCGTTATAATGTTTGACAAGTAAAATGAATATACTGGAAGTAACATTCGAGAATACAAATTTTATTTGTCGTTGACTATATATTTAAAAAATGTAAAGCTAATTTAAAGAATGTGTGCTTTATCAATTTAAATGCTGGAAAGAATTGTTATTTAATAAAAAATTAGTTGGTCGCTTGATTTACATAAAAATAATGTATTTTTTTTATATTTGACCTCGAATTTATTTTGAAACTTATTAAAACACAAAACAAAACATCTCTATAGTAAAAAAAAAAGTTTCAAATAAATTAGTATAAAATTTTTCATAAAACTATCCTTTGCCTTTTTTGATTGTTAATTATTTAAAATAACGGAACGGGTTTAAAAGTTGGGTTATGGACCCAATATACCGATTTTTGTCATTCACGAGCTGAAACTCATTAGGTCCAAAATTTTAGCTTGCTATGTCTTTTCATTTTTGAGTTATTTTGACAATCGGAAATGAACTAATTAGGTGATATCAAAATTTTGTTTTTGCGGTCAATATTTTCTAACCTTAGTTACAAACTTTAGAGTATAAAATTGAAACATTTCTTTTATAAAAATGAAACCTAATTTTAAATTCGTTGAGTATGAATTTTGGTTCATGTTTATGATAATTAAATAGTATTTTCAAATGAAATAATGGGTCTGTTTTCACTTTTTTCAATAATACCGGACGCTAGTGTTGCATTTTTCATGGTGATTTCAGGTCGATTATCGATTTTATTGAAAGATTATTTGAAGTTGATAATCGAATGGCAGTTCAGCAGGCTCAAGGTGAAGGAATAATAAAATATATTTCAGGTCGCTTGAAATTAATAATAGAAATAGTTTCAGTAATGTAGTAAAATAAAAAAATTAAAAATAGTCATCACAATATTTACGGGTGGAATAATTGTCAGCTGAATATGACATTTGATTGCCTTAGATATAGATTGCATGACTACTCAGCAGAAATTTGTATCCCGCCCGTCCACCCTCTCGGAGCCTAGCCTACTGACTCATAACAGTGTATGACTGCTAATAAACATTCAATTCCAACATGAGAATTTATCGACTTCAAATGATTGTGTCATTTGCAACGCTACCTCCCGGACCATAATTATAGATAACGATAAGTAACGCATATTTGATTTTTCCTATCTTTTAAAATTTGGTATTTTATGAATTTTTTTTTTGTGTAACAACTATTATTGTTAGTTCACAATTTTGGAAAAACTTGGCCCCTTAAAAATGTTCGACTATTTCATATTATGTAAGTAGAAAGTGTACTCTCCTCATATAGTTCTTATTTTAACCGATAGAGAGTACATTTTATCATAATGTATGTGTAACTAAGTTAAAACAGACACTAATTGTAAGTTCATTGTTTATGTTTTACTATGTAGGTCAATTTGATTTAGTGTCAGGTGCTGCCCCAATTCTAACAATATTAGAATCAGTGAATGCGTGCATGTACTACAGATCAGCTAACAATGTTTTTATTCCCTGTTCAATTAACTAATAACTGGAAAACTACGTATATATTTTTTATATTCTGTATATAAACTACTTCTTATCACGGGATTTGATTTCATTACTTAACTGTTTTCCTTTTAAATTTAATGAATTTCGGTATAACGAAAAAAAAAATGATCAATTTAACGAAAACCAATTGTATTTTGTAAATGAGTATATAATAGACCAGGGTCGATAATTTTTGAAAGAAAAAAAAATGATAGTATAATTGAAAATATAAGAAAAATGAAAGGAAAAATAATTTATGGGTGATCTGAGTTTGGCAAGTGGAAGGGGTGAGTTTTTAAGGGTAAAACTTAAGACTAAAATTAATAGACTCTGACATATTATGTATGTCGATTATAAAACCAGTATTTTTTTTAAAACACAAATATAGTGAAATATAGTTTTTCCATATGGAAAATGACTCAGAAAAGTCATATCATAAAAACTAAGTAATAAATTAAACATATACATGTATACAGGCAGTATTGTTTTCAAAGAAAATGAATGCTTTTCTTTTTTACAAGTGGTATATATTCTTTTTATATTTGTGTTAGTTACTTTTGACTATGTAAGTCGTGCTTATATCAAACAAAAGCTCTTTATAATATAAACATGACGTAATAACTTGAATATGTGAAGTATGTACAGAATGCCTCATGTCTAAAAGTCTTTCATGAAAGACTGTAGACAGATTTATGCAATGTATCGTTGTTCGTAGGAGAGAGGGGGCAGATAAGGTTTTGTAAATTGATTTCATAACAATTACAACACGATTTAAGGTCCATTCGAACTTATCAGTCATGTCACAGTCAATCACCGGCCAGCCTCAGAAATACCTAATCTATCCACACTTGTCCGTCGCGTGTGTCAGTTTCGAATTCGTGATATCCTTATTGCTTCAATAGGTTGTGTATTCCCACACTAATACAAAACAAAAAAATGCCGTCAGTCAAATTGGAAAAATATCGTTTGCGACGAATTTAATAATGACAGAATTGTGACTGAAGTCTTCGCTGAATCAGTGCAACTGAACTGTGACATACAAGTAGATTTCACCGAAGAATATTATTTCTGACTGAACGACGGGACCGACTGAGAAGTTTAAATCTGCATGAAATCATTTCCACGTCAATATCATTATTTTTACGAAATAATTGACACCAAAAGTAATTCAGAAATCATAAAGTAATACAAAATTCGGTTACATTATGAATACTTCCCCCTGGGAAGTTAATAAAATTTTTACTACGCTACTGGTTGGGTCAATGCATTGCATAATAAAATGCATACAATATGCAATAGAGGTATTTACTCATTGAAATATTTTATTTTACATTAAAACATACAAAAAGAATTTCATCAATTATTTAATTTCAAAAGCAGGCAGGCAGGTGTGCCTTTTATTCCCCTAATATTATCCTATAATAAATACAGTTTTTAAGGGAGAACGATCACGATATCAGCTAAAAGAGTTTATTCAACCCGGTTTTTTTGATAAACCATTACATGGATGTATTATGGCGTTCATATCTCACATAAAACAGTTTTTTTTTTTTTATATATTTGCAAAAAAACTGTATCGTGACATTTTTAAATATTTATCATGACATGTTCATCATTTTATGTATTTCATATGATACCCTTTACACGCCCCCCACCCTCTCAGTTGCATTTTTTTATTACATCGTATAACAAACACTTCTTTCATATTGAATATAAATTGTTTGATTTATTAAAACACGCGCATAATATAAATAATATAATTAACGCGCAAAGAAATTGAACCATTCAACTGGCATTTTAGAACGTTTCAGACTGGCCCACCAGATGAATGATTTGAGCGCACACCATCAGATTTTTTGATCAGAAAATCTGATGTATCTTAATAATATGTATTTGATATTAGCCCCGCACACTTTAAGATTTCTACATAAGACATCAGGTTTTCTGATCAGAAAATCTGATGCCATCTGTAAGTTATAAAAGTAATTAATAAATTTATATAATTCATTGTGGTTCGTATTGCATTTAAGGGACAAGATGTAGTCAGAATTATCAATAAACAAGGACTTTTTTTTGAAATATTTTCAATATCTTAAATTATCCTTTCGATAATTTCAAGTCATTTACTACTAAAAGACTTCCTGCAACGCGCCTTGACTAAAAACAAATAAGGCACATCGCACACGGAGTGATTTTTGTAATATCACTGATATTCGCCAGCCCAATCCTAAAAACTATATTATAAAGATACTTTACAGTCATTAACTCCCGTATTAAACATCTTAAAATCGTTATACATAAAAATATAATAGTGTATTCTTAGACATTATTTCTAATTTTAAAAATATATAATTAATTAAATTTTAACGATCACTATGGTAATAAATTAATTAAGTACGTAAATACATTCACGGTCTTTGGGTTAACGATATCAACTAAGCTATTTTTATTTACATTATAGCTAGGGAGGAAGGGCGCAGCATATTAAAAATATGAATTAATGTTTATTTTTAGTTTTGGTAATTAATAAATGTACATGTAAGTGATAGGCTGATTTAATTAGCCCCTCTGAATATCTCTCTTTTAATGATGTCGTTACGAAAAAAAAGAAAAAGTATTTCATATTTTCAGGTTTTTCTTTAAAATAGTAATTCTTTTAAAAAAAAAAAAACTTACAGGTGTCTTCCTCCCTCCTCACGAACATAAATACTACAAAATTTCAAATGATATAACTCTGTACCTTACGATACCTTATTTTAAAGAATATTTTACGCTAAAATCAATTGCTGTCACCCACGAACTGTTAGTCTAATAGTTGTCTAATCAGTGATGTAAGATATCTAACTTTTTAAACACTATACGACTTTTCTAGAAAAACTCAATTTTACCGAAACAAAGCAAAAAATAAAGAAAGCTTTACAAAAAATTGTTCAAAAATGTATTTTTGTTAATGTAATCAAATATTTTTAACCACAAATAGTTTAAAAAGTATTGACTTTTCGAATGAAATAAAACTATAAAACGCACATTTTTTTCTTAAAATTTGTTGTTTAGTTGGGCAATTTTCACAGCGCAAGATTGAATGTGAAAACGGGCAATAAAAAAAAAGTTTTTAATAATAAAATCGATGCCGTTGTTCAGGAGTTACAAAATACTTTATTGGCGCGACTAAATAGGTATTTAAATAATTAAATAGGTCAATGCTATTTAAATAATGTGAACACAAACATATTATTTGTCATCTAAATTCATATTCCAGTTTTCAAAATGTAAATTATTATTTATGTTTTTTTACTCTCAATGTCAATTCAGTTATAATAATAAATTTTTTGCAATGACATAATTATTTTAAAAAAAAATAAAAGGTTTAAATACCTTTCAAGTGACGTGTGCTTCGCATACTTAATATTTTTCATTATTTCTTTTCTACTGTCTTGTACAAAAATTTAGGAAGTATTTAAATCATAAAATCTGTCTATTTTGATATATTTTGATATTTGATTCAGAATTTCAAACTTGAAAAATAAAAACAAAATATTGAAAAATATAAGGATCTTGTAAATTTTTACTTTTACCATTTTTTTACCAAGACATTTTGTTTCGCTAAAGTAATTTGTCATTTATTTGCAACGAAAATTGTGTTTTACAGAATTTTCCATCAAGGAACCTCATCTGTGGTGATAAAGAGCCTAATGTAAAACTCAAAGTCCTTATTATTCTTCAAACAATAATAATATATTATTATAATGGTGAGAAAATTATGTACCACGACAATTTCTTTTAATTTTTTAATAAAATTCATTTTGAATGAACGCACAGGCAACAAACAAGGTGTCGTTTTTTGAAGCCAATTAAAAAGATCGGAAATTTTCATTAAATTTGCAAACATATTTTCCTTCAACAGAAAGAAATTGTTTTCAAAGAATTATTGAATAAAATTTTATGTATTCTACGAATGAAAATAAATTTTTATGTAAATAATAATCTTTTTTAATATAATTTTGTTTAACCTTGAATCTTTCTTTCAATTTTGAATGATTTTAATTTAAATAAATGTAAAAATATTAAATAGTTATTTTCTTTTTAACGTGAAAGAAATGTATGAATTGGCAATCTTTATCTAAATACATTTTTTGGCCAACTTTTTTAAACTTTGAAATTTCATTAAAATTTTTTCCATAGGACTTGTAGTTTTGCCGGTAATCGAGATAAACCGTGTTTTACACTGGAAAACTTACACCCTTCCACTTACCTACCACAGATCACCCGTAATTTATTTTTTGTTATATTCTCTTCCATTTTCAATGGGTTTTATCCTACTATAATTTTTTTTTCTTCACTTTTTATCATTTTTAAAAGCTTCTACCCTGTTCTGTATGGTCTAATAAAAGTTATGTATCTTTTCTTTAAAAAGAAATCGATTTTGAAAAAACAGAAAAAAACAAGTTTTCTAACTTGAAAATCAAATTTTCTAGTCTCGAAATTTGGAATCAGGTAAGAAATACATAAAGAATTTTTCGCAAAACCAATATCGAGCAGTGTACGTTTAAAAAAATTTAATTAATTTTGTCCAAACCATAGACAAATAAAATATAGACTATCATTTTTGTAACTAATACTTCCACTGATTAAAGAGCATGCTTAGAATTAGTTAGCAAATCTCTAAATTTCTATCGGAATCTTCAAAAAAATATTGTTAACCTTTGAAATTTAATTCTACAGAAAATCAATTTTGATATAGCAATTTAACGAAATACTTTTATTGATACAACCAACCATAACCAATAAATAATGTGTATTAAAATGGCAGATGTGATGGTAATTAACCTGTCAATAATAAATTTTTAAATAGGAATTAAATGAATGTTTAATCGATTAAATAATTAAATTTAATAAGTATAATAAAACGGATATAGTTTATTATCTATCATAATTTTACTAATATAAAAATTTGCAATAATAGATTATTGTCTATGATTGACACATAGATGTTTATACATACATATTAGATAGCTTACATTAATTAACTATATTGACATGCACATTAAGAACAAAATATGATTTGTAGAGCTCATATCACAATGTTCAGTAAATTTTCAAGTTTAAGTACTTTTTTTAAGCTACGATAGGATATTATAGTCTAAGATCCCGCTGCAGGATTAGTGCGCTCATCGGCTTTCAACTTAAAATC
>JAEMTY010000466.1:0-25000 GCA_020423425.1 Chrysopa pallens
TTATTCACACGGCATTTTGTTACAAAAGTAAAAATACATTCTGTTGTTTACCTCAGATTATATGAACTAATTTGATAACTGTCAATCGATCACCGATTTACATCAGTGATACTAGATGGCGTGAAATACATTAATGTTATTTTTGAATTTAAAGATACATCACTTAGTAACGTACTCACATGCCAGGTTTTCTAGATTATAGCGGTGAGATCCGTGTTTTAATTGTCAACAAAAATAATTTTCAGGATAAGATAAAAATTTTGAATTATGTTTTATTTTAAGATGGACTCACCAGATATTGTTATTCCACGCCAGAAAATGGCACAGGGCTGTGTAAATGGAACAGCGCGTGATGCAATTTTTCGTTATCAAATGGCTATGAAAGAAAATGATTACACTCATCTACAAGATATCAGGTAAATTAACAATTATCAGGATCTTTTTGTCCCATTACTGCAGGTAAATTAAATAAAAATTATGCATTTTCCAGCGTGTATGTTGCAACTTGGAATGTAAATGGTCAACCTCCAGTAAATGTTTCCTTACGACCATGGCTTGCAGCCGATGCCTCGCCACCCGATGTTTATGCAATCGGTTTTCAGGAATTAGATTTAAGTAAAGAAACATTTATATTTAATGAGACACGGCGTGAAGAGGAATGGCGAGAGGCTGTTGTTAATTCATTACATCCTGGTGCTCGTTATCGTCAAGTGGCATTGGTCCGTTTAGTTGGTATGATGTTAATTGTTTTTGTACGTTACGAATTATTCTCATATGTTAGTAATGTTGCTACGGACACCGTTGGAACTGGAATTATGGGAAAAATGGTGAGTGATTACTCTAATTTTTTTCACATCATTCACTGGCCTGGGTAATCCTACAGTCATGAAGAATCTCGTTATTTTGTCGTTGGTTAATAAAATTAAGGAAATTTTGTAATTCGACAAACTCATTTATATATTATGTTTGATTTGTTTTAGGGAAATAAAGGTGGGGTTGGAATTCGATTAGATCTGCATAACACGTCACTATGTTTTGTCAATTCACATTTAGCAGCGCATACCGAAGAAGTTGAGCGTCGTAATCAAGATTACCATGATATTTATGCTCGTATGAGTTTCGTCCGTCCAAAACCGCATACAATACGTGATCATGATCAAATTTATTGGTTAGGTGATTTAAATTATCGTATCACTGAACTATCGGCTCGTGAAGTAAAGGAACGTTTATCACGTGGTGAAATGGATTCAGTTCTTATTGCGGATCAATTAAATCAACAACATACGCAAGGCAAAGTTTTAACTGGTTACACAGAAGGTCGTATAACGTTTCAACCGACATATAAGTATGATCCTGGAACCGATCATTACGATACAAGGTGAGGATTGTTTGTGTCTTTTTTAAGGAGAAATGAAACTCGGTTTACACCTTCGAAAAATTGCTCAATTGTTCCCAAGTATCCTTAAATTTCGTTTTTTTTTCTTAATATTTATTATTTTGATGTTGTGATGTTTAGTGAAAAAGCACGAGCGCCTGCATGGTGTGATCGCATTTTATGGAAAGGTAAAGGAATTGAACAAACTTCGTATCGTAGTCACCCTGAATTACGTATCAGTGATCATAAACCAGTCAGTGCTGTATTTACATCGCAGGTATGTACCTTTATTTAAAATTGAGTGACTGTTTACGGATCGTTAACTTAATTGTATCGAAAGATCTGTTACTTTCGGTTCGCACATTTTCTTAAATAGCCAGTCTGCTCTTCAAACCTTTCAGACTTCAAAATTCCATCAATTTCGATTTCCCTTTTATCTTTTTATTATTATTACTATGTTATGTTGTAATCAAGTCATCTATATATATAGGAGAAAATTAAAATCTATTTTAATACGCTGATTTATATGTATTTTATAAATGTAGATGGCTTTACATACACTAAAATAGATTTTAATTTTTATTAAATATACATACAAATGTATAATAAATAAAATTTTTACAGATTCGTGTAGTTGATGTAGCAAAATATCGTAAAATACACGAAGAAGTTTTAAAAAAAATGGATAAATTAGAAAATGAATTTTTACCACAAGTTACTGTTGATCGTAATGAAATATTTTTTGGTACCGTTCGATTTATGGAACCTTTAGTACAAGAATTAATTATTGCTAATACTGGTCAAGTGAGTAAGAGCGCCCAACAAAGTGTGTATAACTTTCATAAAACGTGTTTTCGATTTCAATTTTTATTTTCCAGGTTCCCGTACAATTTGAATTTATAAAAAAATTAGACGATACCAGTTATTGTAAAGATTGGCTACGAATTAATCCATATAATGGTGAAATTAAACCAGGTATATGTCGTCAAAAATTTTCCGTACCTGTTTCTCAATTAAACAGAAGGAGGGAGGGGGTGTATAAAAAAAGACTATTGTTAATTCAAAAATTTATTCTTTACAATATTAGAAATATTGAGTGGAAATTTTTGATCGAACAAATCACTCGAATGAATCTAAAAATAGCAAAAAGCAAATAAGGAATTGCAAAATGCAGCGGAATTTTTCTTTCAGGCGATTGACCAGAAAAAGATTATTTAGAACATGAGAGAACTGTTTGATGGTTTTTTTAAGTATTAAACTTCTAGTTTAACCGGAAATTTCTGGATTCTTGTAAGTTTTATTTTCATTATCTATAAATTTCAGGTGAAAAATGTGATATAATGTTAGAAGTTCAATTGAAATCACCGGAAGAAGAATTGTACGATATTCTTGTATTACATTTACATGGTGGAAAAGATGTTTTTATTACAGTCAAGGCAAAATGTCAACGATCATCGTTTACAACACCATTGACACAATTATGTCGATTAGGTGTACCGATAGCGTATGTAACTCCAAGTCATCTTCATCAAATGGTGAGTCGTCTAGAAAAATAAACAGTTTGAGTTCGTAAAAGTTCATAAATTTCGAATAATTCTCGCAAGTATTTTTTTACGATCGAACGTTACCCTCGTGAATAAATACAATCCGGAAGTTAATCTCGAAAAATAGTCATCCAATCGTAAAATAAGAATTACGTTTGGTTTTCCTTCACGTTTCAATTTATACCGTAGTAAACAAAATAAATCTTTTTTTACAAATATTGTGATAGTTTTATACTCTTTTTATAGAAAAATGGTCCAAATTTATACGGCATTCCACGTGAATTATTTCTACTAGTTGATCATTTATATCGACATGGTTTAAAGACACGTAATCTATTTGAACGGCGAGCTATACAAAGTGAGCTGATGCAAGTACGTGATTGGTTGGATTCAGATGGACCGGATCCACCACCAACGCATGCGTATGTTGTAGCCGAAGCGCTATTGTTATTCTTATTATGTACACCAGAACCTGTGATTCCACATCGTTTACTTAATCAATGTATTGCGTCTGGTCCAACATATGCTCATTGTAAACAGGTAAGTAAATATTGTCAAATTTTATGAAAAGTATATTTTTTTACCATGATATCATATCAATCATTACAGACATCATTTTTAAGTTAAAATTATGGAGCTAGACTTAAAAAACTAAAATATAGACTTATTCACTTATTTTAATGATTTTCACACCTCCAAAATAAGTTAGGGAGCTAAGCTGTTTATGATTTTTTTAAATTAATTTTAGATCGTGTCACAGTTGCCAGAAGTCGAACGTAACGTATTTTTATACGTTTGTCTTTTTCTACAAGAATTGCTTCATTACAGTACAGATAATGGAGCCGATGCCAAAACATTGTCAACTATATTCGGTGATGTGTTATTACGATCACCGATACCAAATCCAAAGCCTCAAGCCAGTAGATCCAAAGCAGAATTTGTTCATCATTTTCTTATCAATGATCATAGTGATTTGATTGCAATGAATCGTTAGAACAAAGACCTCACTGTGTACTTAAGCATTTTTAAAATCCATACGATTTTGTAGAGCAAATTGGGGGCATATTTATCGTGTCTAGTCACACGTTAGTATGGAATTGTTTTTTGATTTGTCTCACGCTTTTTATTGATTTTTAAATTATGTGGGAACGAAATTAGAACAAATATTTACCATGCTTTCTTGTAGAGCAACATCCTAGACCCGTCAGCCCTTACTTATTTTTTAAAAAATAACGGCATATGATACAAAAATTTGTAGAAAATAATACAAAAATTTGTAGAAAATAATACAAAAATTTGTAGAAAATAATACAAAAATTTTTAATGTATTCTAAAATAATTTAACCATAAAATCATTAAAGCTTAAAAAATTTGAATATATTTTTTCTGTTGAAAGTTTAATCTTTCTACGTCAAGCCGAGACAAATTTTTTTTATAAAATATTTAAAATATTGATAATTTAACTTAAAATACGACAGAAAATATAAAAATTATTTTATAATTTTGTAATTTACGGGTCTAAGATTTAATGAAACTGGTTATTGTCCAAACATCCTTAAAGAACTTCAACAAAAATATTAATCAGAAAAGAAAACAAGAAATATTTCATCATTCAAAATGGCAGTATCGTTAATTAAGGGAATTGAATTATTTTTTAATATTTAAAAATATTTTTTTTTATCTTAATTCAATTAATTTATTTTTTTTATTTGCTAAATGTAGAGTTAAATTTAGGGAAAGGAAAAATTAAAAGGTATTTTTTTCTTGTCTTCCATTTTTTAATTTGCATATAGAAAAACAAATTGTATTTTTGATAAAAATTAACCAAAAGTATGGACATACTTTTTATATTTCGAGAAAAGATTTACCTTGCCGGGGTATTTCAAAGCTGCCCCCAAAGCAAGCGCCATGGTTTGCCGCCCTCCAGGTCCAAAACTATACTCAATCTGAATAAAGTAAATTGAGGGGAAAATACTAAACTCTTCGAAAAACTATAAATAATCTATTATTTTTTTTTGAATATCTCAACAATTGCAGGACGACTTAATTTCAGTCAGCTTCTTGGATCATTTATAATTGAGTATGCAATTTCAAAAAGGAAATATGTATGAAATTTTAAAAATTATAATTATAAAAAAATATTATTTTCTATAATTGTGTAAAACTGACTTTTAAGTTAGAATTTCTTAGAAGTACTTTGATGAAAATATACTTTTTCGAACATCAGAGAGGAGAATTTAGATTTATGTGACAAAAGGACTGTCAAAATATTTGAGGAGATGCACCCTTTTCGAAATTACATATTCAATTACAAAAAAATTAATGGAATAACTTTGGATGATTTGTAAAGTAAAATAAAAATGCTGTATATTTTTTATGTAACATTTATTTTGTAATTATTAAATATTTATGCACTACATTGTGAATAAGAATAAAAAACAAACTTTATTTAATGCAGTACGAGCACGTGTTCATGTGATTTTTTATTTTGTTTACAGGGGTGGGGTATTCAGAAAACAATTTACCAAGCTTTAGGAGCTATTTAAATCGTAATTATTAAGTTTAATTAATTATGAAAATCAGGAGCAATTTATTGAACTCAAAAAGAGGAAAACAATTTTTGGAATTTTGATTGCAAATAATTAAATAATTTCCTAATCACTGGAACAATTACGGATCCTGAGAGAGCATTTTGGGAGCAATTTTTTGAGATTTGGTTGAATAAATTTTATTAAACTTCCACGCTAACCTAATTTCGGTTCTTAATATGCATTGGTAAACTATTATGCTCTCGCCCCACTTTAAAATTTTCAGAATATAAGGAAAAAAAAGCAAGCCTTTGAAAAAATTGATTTCGTGCTCGTAAATCTATTAAATTTCAGACAATCTTCAAAAACCTTTGGATGTAAGCCATTGTTTAATCGCTGTAACATGATCACCTTTCAATTTAATTTCACCACTTAATTCATTTACTTGTGTTGGTATCATTTTTTCATTTGTTTTTTCTTGTAAATACGATTTTAATTCACTTTCTAATTTCCAAATATCACCTTTAATACGTCGCACACGAGTTAAACGTTTTGTACCACGATACGTTATGTCTAAATAAACCGGTTGCATAAAATTTTTCGTACGTGTTATAAAATACGGATGATTTTTGGCTGAATCTACAAAAGAAAAATCGTAATTGATGTGTTATTCAATTTTTTATTTCCCCACGTAATAAATATTTTAGTCTACCCCATGCTTCTTGAATTTTTTAACGATTATAAGCTTAAATTTAGTAAAACTTTTTTTTCCGATACCTGACAACATAATAATCTCTATTTTCTGGTTGACGTACAACCATTTTTATCACGTATAAGACAAAATTGTTTATGCATTTGTAACTAAATAATCTTTCCGTTAATACTGTAAAAGGAAATTCGCTTTATATGATAAAATAATAAATCTTACCAGAAGGCATGCTCCATCCTGAAGGATATTCATCTTTTAATTTTGGTGCACGTATAATACTTGGTGGTAATAAATTTTCAACGTATTTCCATTCTTTCGGATCATTTGTCACTTCATACTCAGATATGTATTGATTTAAATCTCCAATTGGTTTTGATGACCGGAAGCTTCCACATCTTATCAACTAAAATTTCAAACAAATGTTTACCTTTTGTTTCGAATGTCTCGATTATTAAAATATTCACCTGAGTTTGAAAACTTTTTGAAAATAATAAATTTTGTGCTCCTGAAATAAGAGCTCTGGAATTCATTGTCAACTTAACCTAAAAACTTCGTAACCTATAAATGAAAAACACTAAATTATTTTAAATTATATGTATTACATTTATTTATTTAATTTTTTTGTATTATATTTAACGAAATGCGATTAACTAAAATATTTAATTGATTAAATGTTTATATTTGAGAGTTATTTTTTAAAATTGTTATGGTTATATTCATTATTTCGTAGATATTTCTATAGATGTCGCAGTTTCAAATATATTACTTCTTGATAGTAGTTCTCTAACTCTCCACCAGATAACCAATTTTCTCCATTTTCTATGGGAAAATTGATTGGTTACAATAGACCACTATATTTCATCGTTTGGTCATTTTATGGTTTTGAGTTCTTTTATATCTATTTAATGGTGGAAAATTTGTTTTGATGAATCGTGGCAAAAAATATTTAATTATATACATATTATCTTAGTATTTATAAGCGTCACCAGTGGCATCTAGTAACTTTCTTTTATTATTAATTAAACAAAGATGAAGCAAATTTTCTATATGCTATTCTTGTTGTGAACAAAACAAGTTTAAAGCAAACTCTCGATAGAAACATGTTACCAAAATGTGTATAAATACATAGAAAAAATTATTGATATTCATCGCCGACGACACGGCCATCTATTGTTCCTCATGGCAACCGAAACAAGTTTCGAGTTGCCTTCAATCCCGATTGACCATCCTTGAAAACTATTTCAAGTCATGGAAAATCAAAATTAACCCTACAAAGACCCAATCTATTCTCTTCACTCGAAAGAATAAATTTTCAACATACGCGCTTGGATTGAAGATGTTTGACACGCAAATCCAGCAAACTCATAGTGTTGTCTATCTGGGTGTAATCCTCCAAAGGCAGTTGAACTGGACACAGAACGCCAAAAGGCGCCTGGCCCTGGGAAACGCATCCTTTGCAGGATTGTACCCACTACTCAGCCCCAGGAGTAAACTGGACGAACGTTTAAAGCATCGACTCTACAAGTCATGTATCCGCCCAGTACTCACGTACGCAGCCCCTATTTGGACTAACGTTGCATATTCGCTCATCACGAAGATGCAGCAATTCCAAAATCGTTGCCTTCGAGTCATCTCGAAAAAACCCCTAAGATTTCCGTCCGAAGCTCTCCACCGCGAAACTGGACACCCAACTATTCCAAACTTTATCCTTACCACCTCAAAATCCTTTTTCCAATCTTCACGCAACAATCCCTTCCCAGAAATCAGCAAACTGGGTCAATTTGACCCAAGGATTCTGCTATTTGGGAAAAGATTTCCCTTGCCACACGATGTCGATTGCACCTAGTTCCGGTGTAATCTTAATTGTATATAGTTTCTCTTTCTTTTTCTTTTCTTTAATTTACAGGTTAAGCTAGTTTTAGGGGTGGCCTATCCATCCACATAGGTTAAGTATTTTCAAATGGTTTTTTTTTTTTTAATTTTCCATTTTATTAAAACGATGTAATGAAAAATTGTAATCTCGATGTAACTAGTATATAAGATGATGTATTATAGATAAAGCTTAGGCTAGGTGCTATAGTTATAAGCCGATTTGTATTTTGTATATATTTTTGATGAAAATAAAGAATTATTAATTTGAAAAAATTTGAATTTGATATTCATTCATTAGTTTCATTTCATTTTAATCAGTCATTCAAAACTGGTCGGAATGAGTAATTTTTGTAGAGCTATGTGAGTGCTTTAAGTATTATATAATACAGACGAGCACTTAATATAGCTCCATATAGAATATCCAAAATTAATCATATATCTTAGTTAACTCATCTATTTAGTTATGATTTATCAATATAGAAAACTTTAGTTAGGTTATATATTTATTAATTACTTAAAAGGTGAGACTTAAACCATTAAAGATAGAAACAAATTTATTAACGAATGTTTTTTCAAAACAACGTTTTTTCGTAAACTGTTTAAATTCGTCACAGTTTCAGCTCAAATTTAGCTAACAAGCATATAATTGCAATATATACATATAATAACTCTAACCGTATGGGGATTGCATATTTAAATTGAATATTTTATGAATGTGTATAATGTGTTTAATAAAAATAGTAGATCCAGGCCAAAGCTACTGTTAATTTTTATTAAGAAAAGTTAAAATCAATTTATTTATTCACTGTTAAGAGATGACTCATTTCATGTGTTTCAAAGACACTTAAAAAAGAAATATTATTGAATGGTAAAACAAAAACAGCACGATTGACGCATAATACAACATGCACTTTGCATACAAAAATGTTATTTTACACCATTATCCAAATATGTATCCCACAGGAATTGCATGGTAGGTAGGTAGGTGATATCCTTATATACACTATTAGAGTGTTTTGGGATTTATATATTATGAGTAGTGATTTGTAAGTGCGTGTGAACTTGTAAATATATTATTTGTACTAAAAAATATACTGTCAATTTTTTTAGTTTCAATCAATTTAAATTTTATGGCTAATTCCATTAGGTCCAATTCAAGTCCTCAAAAAAAAAAAAAAAAAATTGACAGAAAATTGTTCAAAAGTTCTTGGGTTATTCCTGTTCAAAAATTCTGGGGTTATGTTTTACAGGGCATAAGAAAATTTTCCTAATATTTAGAATTCAATGAAAATTTTATACAACATTCCCACTTGTAACAAAGTGCTCAGAAAAGAATTTGAGGTGGTGTTCATGAGCACTTTCAAAAGTTATAGCAGTTTTTGTTGAAAAATTTGGTAATTTTTGTAAGCAAATACGTCTTATAACTTTTAGACGAGTCAGAAAATTGTTACCATTTTTTTTGAGAACTCACTTGTTAGAATGATCCATAAAAATTTCATTGAAAAACTTACAAAATTTTTTTTTAATTTTTTGTATTTAAGGGATGTCTAAAATCATCCTTAAGTTTACTTCTAATTTTCTCAAAAAACTTTTTTAATAAATTCTCCTAGTTACACTAAATGATAGAAAAAAGTGACGCGCCCCGCCACTTAAGACTTTTTCGCCTTTTTTTTCGTAGCATCACTGTACGAACTAAAATCTGCTTTAATTTCAACTTCCGGAAATGTGATTGAGAACATTTTTTTCTCATCATTTATTTTAAAATGAATTTAAGAGGAAAATTTGAAGAAAACAAATTGAGTAGAATATATTTGATATAAGGTTCGTTTCGTATCGTAAGTAAGTATATATAAGAATGATATGATATATGAAATATTAATAAAATCTGTTCGTCCCAAAGGACAAAATATATCGTCGACGATAGGAAACACGAACAGTTTTCTATGTGTACTATGGCAGTCAACTCAATACCAGCAATACATCTTATATTTGTTAATGTTATAGTTCATTCAGAAATATCAACAAGCAAAAGTACCGACTTTGAAATAGCATCCATAAAATTCATATATACAACAAAATATACACAAATAAAAGAACTTCAAATAAAAGACAGCATTCATAAAGCTCATGAATGCCGCTTATTTCCATCATTCGTAGAAAACAGCCGTCTCATTTTATATAATTGAGACACTTAAATATTTGTAATATTTATATTACGTTTGGATATTGTTGAAATAATATATAATTATTAAATAATATATTTATATTAATCATTATAATTTGAAAGCAAATCATCAAATGAAGCAAACAAGGTTATATTTTAGCAATATTCTCTTCAGTAAAAAATGGGTGCATGGGGACTTATATACGCGAGTCAAAAGTTATACTTCTTTGGCATCATTAAAAAAACAATTTTTAATTGTATGCAAATAATTAGTGGTAATAAAATAATAAAAGGGCTGGACAAGGATAGTCAATATAGTCAATAAAGTTCAGTTTAAATTTGAAAAATTAAACAAATAAATATTATAAATATGTAAACAATGATCAGGCTGTATTCCTTATTCATTCATTTTCAGATTTAATTGTAGGTTTTTTCCTAACCAAATGGTATATTTTATAAAAAAACTATTTTGTAGATATTTTTGAATGCACTATAATTATTCGCCTACATCAATATAATGTTTTGCTTCCTTTATTTTCAACATTCCGATACAAGACAGGATATTATAATGTTTGTATCCTGACAAATGTACAGAGTTTCCTTTGGATTCTTTCTCGATTTCTATAATATTCCTTATCAAATTTGACAATATAATATTTATAAGTAAAATTATATTTAAAAAATCAAAAAGTAATCGAAATTTTAAAATAAGGATCGAAAAACTTAAATTAAAATCAATTGAACTTGTGGATTGTAACTTTGTGGTCGAAAGTGGGCGTTTGCATTCTTTGTCAAAAGTGGGAGAATCTAAACACAAGAATTGATAAAGTACATTGTTCCCAATTTCAGTACAAGTTTTCTGGGAAAATGTTTTCCAATAAATCGAAAATGAATATCGATTATCTATACAAAAAAAAATATGTTGAATTTTGAACACAAAATCATTGTTAACTCAATTATTATTTGAATTTCAATACATATAGGTTACGTAATTAATTCCAAATAAAGAGAATAATGCTTAATAGGAAAACTATTTTACTTAATTTTTTTTTTTAAATTTCAATCAAGTACCAACATTCGTATTAAACTTTAATAAATCAGATATATTTCAATAATAGTTTGTGAAAAAGTGAGTTAATTTTTATCTATTTTTTATAATAATAACAATTTTTTCATGTAAAAAGTAAGAAAAGAAAAATAATGCACCCAAATATTTACCAGAGACTGTGTTTGATACATAAATTTTTCGACTATGTACAATACAAAGTTTTAAAGATCCATAAGGAAATATCTCATCTATTCAAAGATGATGGTGAATATTGAAGTCAAAAAGTAAATAAAAAGAGGCATATTCATATACTTGGAAGCAACATAAATCTTACAGATATATATGTACTACATTATTCATATGAAATGGAGCAGTTGTCGATTGGGAAACGATATCGCTATGACATAAACACCGAATACAAATATAAATATCTTTACACTAAACAAAATATAAAAAAAAATAAATAAATTTATTCACAAATATTTATTTACACACTCACACTCACATATCGAATCAGATCCGCATTTAACTACGAAATTCATCTCATTGGAGAATCTCTACAATCACTCATCATTTAATGTATTATTTTGCATATAGTTTTGGCATTATAGGCAGAAACACATATGATATGTGATACATTTTGCCTATATTATGGTAGAAAAATTACATGATTAATATTTTTAATTTTAATATCTCAAGAACAAAACGGCGTGGCATGAATTAAGAATTACGAATTGAAACAACTTTTATAAAAAACATTTTAATGAAAAAACACATTTTAGTAGAATTTTTAAACAGTTTACATTTTATAATTAATTAGTAATAATTAACGATACAAAAGAAATTCATTTAAATTTATTCTGATACTACAATTTTATAAAAATAATTAATAATCAACGGATTTTGATGATTTTTAGTTAAAGTTTTTATTGAAATTGGGATGATTTGATGGTCTATTCATCAATTTGTAAAAATATAAATAACAAATAAGTGTAAACTATTAAAAACATGGCACCTGTTTGGACCCAGAGAGCTACTTGAAATACGGAAATTTCGTCACACATGCACATACAACCACCTACAAGAAAACAATTTTTTTAAAAACTAATTTAACAATTGTATATATACTCTGTATAGACTAATATTTATGGATGATGATAAAATTGTTTTAAGAAAAATTATTTTTCTTTTTTCTTTGGTCAAAAATGTAGTCAAAATAAATTAACCTCAATTAACTGAATTGCGTTCGAAATTAGATATTTAAGTATTACTTTTAATTTCAACAAATGTTGAGCATTATTTGAGCTTGTATTTACGAAATTTACAAATATTTACCATCAGTTGGAATGAGTTGATTTGAAATTTTAGAAGCACCGGTTCTAAAAGTACAGTTTCTTAAAGCACATTTTGCTAGTTTTTCAGACATTTTGAATTTTTAGTTATGTTTTTCTTAAACACTTCGAATTTTGATTGACAGATTTGATTGGAAAGATTTTTGACATATCTTGTAATTTTGTTTATTAGAAGTAACTATAGGTATAATCAGTTTTACAACCCCTTTCCCTCCAATGATATGAAATAAAAATTAATGTGTGAGCATGTATTTTGCCAGTAAAAGAGCAATTATTGCAATCGAACTACATTATGATCAAAATTTATGCCCGAATTCATATAGGATATGTTTTAATCTTTTAGCTATTTATAATTATAAACGTTTATAAAATACACTAAATACATAGTCTAGTTTTATCATTCACGAATGTTCATTAATTTTTTTAGATCTAAATTTATAACTTTAATCTTATAATATTAATTTTATCCTTTAAAACCGAAGGGGACACATTGCCGATACAAATGATCGCCATTTCATTCTATTCTGGATCAAGTATTTGATCTTGCCCACCTTTTGGACTTCTCTTACGACCAGTCATTGTTAAGTGTAACACATTTTTCCAAATTTATGCATTTGTTGAGAGTTCCAGTTCAATACCTGGTGAATGATATCATATGGTGATTTTTTTTTTTTTTTCAAGCTACTGCTTCCTAGATTTTTATTCATCAAAGTTCACTTTTGAGAATATTTGCAGACCATGGGACCATAAAATTTTCAATATTTTTCTAAGGTAATTGTTTATAAACTCTTCATGTTTGGAAACCGTAAAGTAAGACACATCTAGACGTTTGATTTGAATATTCGAAGTTTCTTTTTCGTTCTAAATTCGCTACATCTCCAGATTGGTATCAGTTGTGCACAAAATGTGATTGATAAATAAGAAATCTTTGGAGCATAAATCTTCTTTGAGACATATTCAGATTAAAATGAAAATCAAACCGTAAATAATTTAATTTTTTTTCAAGGGTTAAAAATAGTATTTAAAGTTTATCCAAAATAAAAAATGAGCAATGAAATGATTATGATGATTATTAGAATAATCATAATCTACCCTTAAAATACTAAAATGTGGACTGGACTGAAGGGCTAACACAGAACAGAGAGGGTGAAGGTAGATACTGTTTAATGCACACAATTTGATAAAGGTATTCAATTTGAAAATAACCGGGCGGCTATTGAATATATGATCATAATTATTATTATAAACATACATACATACAAACTTCATTTGCATTTTAGGTACTTGAAAAATAATATTAGGGTGAATTATTATTTGGGACAAGACAAAATAAACGAACCCTTTTATATATGAATTTATACATGTTATTAGACACCTTACACTAATTCATACTTGATTATTATATGATGTGGATAAATATACTGCACATAGGTACCTTATTAACTATAGAGTGTTGACGTAAAAACGGTCACTTTTGATTTGGTTTTAACAATTTTTATCTCAAATTTTTATAATATACAACATTTTTTTTAAAGCTATGTACAGTTTAAGTAGTAGCTCTGTGTGTTGTATATTTTTTTTGAGCTATGCGTTCATAGATCAGCCATGATAGAATCGAAAAAGGAAATGGCTTGAACGGTTTTTTCGACCTCAACGTAAAGATAGCTGCACTCAGCTGGCAAATGCAGTTGTGAATCTTTTGCCAATAAAATTTCAATCATTTTGGACGCGTAGTTATTATATGATAGTCATTTGAGTCAGTCGATGTGAGTTTTTTGTAAAAATGATGCAAAAATTGAGTATCGAGCAAACCCAACCAAACCCAAAAAAATTTTATGACAGTTCAATACTCACAAAATTTACAATTTTCACAAAAACGACTATCAAATTACAACTGCACGTCCAAAATGGCTGAAATCTTGGTGAGTAACTGGAAAACGATGCACAAAAATCTTCACGTTGAGATCGAAAACATGTCAGACCACTCTAATATACAGACATACCAAAAATCAATTCCACAGGTTGTTTATTAAGCAATTTCTGACGGATTTCTTCGTTATCTGTTTGATTAAATACACATACAATCATACTAAACAAGTTTTAAAAAGGTAAAATATTAAATGATAATTTAAAGAATTGTATTACATGATTTGAACAAAAATGCAAGAAAAAATATTGAAATTTTTTTGGTATTTTTAAGGTTATAATTTAAAAAAACATGGAAATTTTCTCAATTTTAGAAGCGAAAATTTCCATAAACCGTTTTACTTATCGCTGGTATTAATAATCCACCCTATATTGTTTGTACCTACATTGTTTGAATGAATTGAAATATAATTTTTATTGGTACTTATATGACGTATAATAATAATGTACACGTGATTATCGAATTGAATATTGCATGATGAATGGTAAGAATATTGCACGCTACACGTGACATGACGGACAACTATAACTACAAGGTATAACGGAAGTCTTACGGAAGCACTTGTTTACCGGTTACAATTTGAAATATTTACATAATAATTATTAATTGTCACATATTTAAATTTTATTTGGTATCAAAATATACTATGTAGACCACAGTACAATAATACAGATAATGTTCATTGGTTATCATAATAATTTTAAAAAGATGTGGTGACTTTGTTATGACCAATTTTTTGAAATATTTTAAATTTGCTTCAGAATCCTTGAAATGAGACATCTATAATACAGACAGAATTTTCACGCACAAATAACTCGAAAGTATAAGAATCCAAATTTAAACAAAATCTAACCAAAAAAAACAGAAGGCCAGTCAAAGAGTTTCTTCTGAAAGAAATTTCTAAAGTAAAAATCAAAATTTTATTTTATATTAAAAAAAGTTTTTCCGAGACACAAAACTCTTCGAAACTTTGTTTTCATGTTTAGAAAATGAGAATCGAAGTTTGGAACGGTTTTCATTTTATGTGTCGATGATGGAATATGGAATACAACAGAACGGAACCCTCAGAATATGAGTCATTATTTACAGGTTTTTTGAATTTCTATAGTTACTACGAAATAAAAACTAAATAAATAAAAATATAAAAATAAATAATAATACTTCAAAATTATCAGTTTCCATCATTTGATGTTCTTTATTTCGATTCCAAATTTTCCTATTAATAAAAGTTTAATATCGGAGTCCCTGAATTAATTTACGTGTTAATTTGGTAATCCATTTGATCTGAATTCTGTGTGTGAGAGGTTGAAAAATCTAAAATTATGTAGTGATTAATTAATTGTGGGGCTAAGATTATGTTTGTTACCGAAATAACAGAATTCTTTAGAGAGTTTGAATTCTGTTTGGAAGAGGAACAAGTTCAATTGTTTATGAACACAATTATATTGATTGCATGTGTTTGGTGGATCTCTTCATTTTTATTTAAATCATATAAGGTAAAATGGCACAATTAGAAAGCACATCGAGGAGACTAGATTTGAAATATTTTAATTAAGTTTTTGGCTTGATGATTTCATTGGTCATGCTTAAATTTGATTTGCTTTCTTTTAGGCTATAAAACGAATGTTGTGTAAAGAAGAGGAAGAAATTTATGATTATTTGCTTGAAAAGCCAGTAATAAAAAATGCTGGAAAAGGACTACCTACAGGACGAAGTCATATTAGAACTAGAACTTTTCGAAAAAGTTATTATTATTAACTAAATATCATGATTTTTCGATTTCTTTATTATTTTTTAGCAATTTTGTGTGAAAAAATTCATTAAATTCACATGTTTAAAACATATTTCACATATTTTAAAAACTTTGTAAACATACTTTCTATATTTCGAAATTTGGTTTCGATAAGATTATATCTTGGTTATCCAGATAAATTCTCGTTGTTGAATGGTGTTTATTCCCTGAGAACGCTGTAAGGACGTCTTAAAGGATGTTTTGTGTGTTTTAATGTTTTTATGAAATGTTTTGTTCATTAATTAATTATCACATGGTCACAACTTTGGAACGATTGCATTAAAAGTAATTTTCAATATCTGAATGACCAAAATCGGTGATTGTCAAAAACTGCTTAGATACGAAACACAATTATTCTTCAAATATAGCAAGAAAACACATTAATTATATTATTATACAATACATATTATAATTAATGTAATAATAGTTATAATAAACATTATTCTATGAACAAATCGTCATAGCTGCATGGAGCACGTATTTAATGTATTATATAAATGCTAATTAAATAATTCAACCATTGTTAATCAATTATATGTTGAATATTCAAACAATTAACACTTATTATGATAATTTGGTCTGTCAATTTTTTAATTTACACCCCAGAAGATCAGTTAGATATGTCGTCGACTGAAATGGGTGCAGTTTACTGAAGTTGCGGATTCGATTCCGACCATTGCAAGAATTATTAATTTTGCAAAAAAATCAGAGATTAACTTAACCCCACTCCAGTTCTAATTGATTCAGATAATATAACATATCCGACGCCATCTAGTGACATAATAACAAATACCAGTCGACCTGGAGGTTATAAATCCAATAATTCAATCAGTCAGAGTTCTAGGCTCAACGCCACTCATAACAAACATACTAGAGCCATAATTTGCATTCACGTAAGTATAATAAGAGCTACTAAATAAGAACGCAGCTAAGAAGTCCCAAAGGATAATCTCTATCATAAAATTAAATTCAGTTGTCACTATAAAGCGGCAACATTCAAAAGAATAGACAAATGTATTCAATTCCATTTATGTAACCTAAAACAAATCACATAACACTTATATCCCTAAAAACAAATTACCCTCAGCCAGGATGAAAATTATGATAAAATGATTTTTATCTACAACAATCATCTAATTGAAAACACACGATACAACGATACAGAGACACGTGCATGTCAATAATCGTGTAGAATAGAACGTGGGGTTGGATTGGGTTGGTTTTATTAATCGAATCAGATCACAATTTGTAATCACAAAAATATTATTGAACATTGAATAACAAGTGCGTTCTTAGTTAATAAATAATATATCCAAGGGCAATACTCTCTTACCATTATGATGCGATCGTCTGACGGATATCAGACAGACAAACAGACAGACTTTGATTTAAAATAAAACCAATAATCAAATCAAATAATTATTTGTAATTTTTGGATTTGAAAAGCAAGATGGTAATTTACGTAAAATGTATTGATTAGGGGGGGGGGTAGATTGTTAATTGTGATATGGAATGGTAAATCTTGAGTAATACATAAACTAGTAGTTTGGGGAGTTGTCGTACTGCACTCGTAATTATATCACAGAGTAAGAAATTTTAATGTAAAATCAACACAGTTTTGGTGTTAGAAATGACATAAAATTAATGTTGAATATCTACATACAAAACACAAAATTAGTGTTAATTATTATTTGAGTTTCAATACAGAGAAAAAACGGCTCACTTTTTAAAATTTTCGGAGAGCAAAAAGTAATTACATTATTTGTAATTTCTTTATAAATTTTTAACTTAATACTTACCAAAAAAAACAAAAAATATCCGTTGTGTCAAGGTAATATTGGTAAATAAAAATATATCGTCAGGCATCACTTTGTTTTTCGGCAAATTGGACTTTAAACATGAAAGCTTGTTAACGTTTTCTTTCCAATAAACGTTACTCAACCGCAATCAAGTATAAAACTATTATCGTTTACTTTTTCAAACTCAACTGCAATTTTATTGGTGGTATCCCTAAATTTGTTATTTTTTTTTTGTTAAGTGAATTAAACATATATATTATGGTTTCATTTATTATTTTTATGATTGTGACATTTTGAAACACTTTGTGTATACGTTGTACAAGGTGATTTATGTCATCTGATAAAGTATAGTCCAGAAAACGAAATGTTTAATTAATATAGCACTCGTTAAATGAAATCTTAATATTTTACTCCGCGGATGTTGATCCAGTGTCTATCAACAACAAGTAAAATAAATTTCGCTTTTTTCCCCAATTTCCTAGATCAAATTATTTTGTATTTTATAAATACATATTTCGACTACAAAATAGTCATCATCAGTAGTTGTAATAATTTTCTGACGAGATGTTACTCGTTGCTAATTTGGTGACGATTTGCTATTAGCAACGAGTAACATCTGCTCAGAGAGTCATTACAATAAGCTAATTCATACTGATGATATCTGTTATAATAACTTACTTTGTCATCACTTGTTTAAGTTGAATTAGCCTCGAAAGATGCAGTTCCACATATTTATTTTCTGTAGTCGAGTATAAATTAAACAAGAGATACGAATTTCATATTTTGAGAGCAACTGTAGCTCGAGGATATCGATTCTTTGATATATCCGAAAATAGCAGTAATGAGCTACTCGTTTGACTATAATCTTTTTAACTAAATTATCCTGTACGTGTATTCACTTATGTTTCAAGTATCATAGACTTAACAACATACGTTAAGCGTAATGTTTTGTGTATATAATTTGTATAAAAGTAAGATACTCATGTGAGATAATAGAGCTACTATTTCGTACATATGTACAGTGTATCTAGCTAGTACAAGTGAAGTAGCTCCTACATTATAGTATAATAGACCTAGGTACGATTTTACCCCTTCATATATATGTAAGTGTAATAGTCACGTGACTGAACATACGTCTATGAGTTTGATCAAGATTATTATTATGAAATTGTTTTTATATTATGAATGAATGAATCGGTAAATATTATTATTATTATTATTATCTTTGTATGTATATAAAACAGTAAAACACTTACACATTCATCGCCGCTCCATAGCTTCGAAACGGTTACGAGCATCTGCTATTAGTATAGAATATACATATCTCGATTATAACAATCTCAAATAAATTTTAGTAGATTTTTACAAGTAAAAAAATAATAAAATCCATTTTGTTCAAATTGAAAAAATAAAATAAAATAAAAATTTTGAGGTATTGGTATAGAATGAGTATCAATACCTTAAAGTACTTCGAAAAACTAACAACTTGATGAAAAGTTTTCTTACCTTTGATGTCAGGTACAAATGTTATGACCAAAAAGTTCTACATAATTATATGAATAGGAATTTCATAGGTTAAGTTCTACATTTTGCAACCAATTACAGGTCTGACAGTCTCTTAATTGCTGTAAAAAACTTAAAAAAATAGCTAAATTTGCAAAATGTCGTAACCTTTATAAGTTCTTTAGCAATATTGAACCAGGGTCAATAATTTTTGAAACTAAAAAAAAAACAAAATTACAAAAATTATATTGTAGTATAAAAAATATATATTAAAAATATGGTGGAAGCGCAATTAAGTTAAGTAATATATCCATTCATAATGTATAATATATTATTACTTGCGCTTCCACCATATTTATTAAAATAAATTTATAAGTTTTGTAGATATTATCCTACTCCTATAATATGCCATTACAGACTAGGGTAGAAGCCTGTAAAATGGTAAAACGTGAACAAATAATGTAGTGGGATAAAACCCATTGGAAACGGAAGAGAAAATAAAAAAAAAATGAAAGGAAAAATAATTTTGGGGCGATCTGAAGTCGCAAAGTGGCAGGAGTGAGTTTTTACGTTTCTACAACTTTTGTATTTACACTTTTTTTTACATAATCTCAAAATTTTTCGATGGAAAATTAGGGTGCTTTTTCGATATTTATTCAAAATAAGGTGGTAAAAAAAATATTTAAATAAAAATTTTTACAGTGTATTTGGAATATAAAAAGTAAGTTTTCACGAAATTTCGTATAGTAAATTTGTTTTTTGTAAAAAATAGTAATAAAAAATCAAAAACTTGGTTATTATACAAAAGTATTACCTACAACGTTGCCATTTTACAAGTATTAGTTCTTCAATAAACGGTTACGACAATCAATCAACCTTTATAAGTTTCGTTCAATCAAAAAATTGCACTTACACAAATTTCGTTTTTTATTTCAGTTTTGCTGTCTACAGCTTCGAGTAAAATATTACAATGTAGTTGTGTGTCCATTATTGACAGAATGTATTCTGATTAGAACAGTGAATGGAAGTGATATTAAGTGTTTACTCATTTTGTGGGCAGGCAGACAGGCACCAAACTGATCACCTAAATGAATATTAAGTGTTACATACCCTAAATAGAAACATAGATACCTGCTTTGGTAATGGAGTACCTCAATTTTACCAACAAATATAATATCTATTCTAAATAGAATAGATATTCGAATAGAATAGAATGGAGTAGTACATTTATTTGTATGAAAGTTATTCGACATTTTAAGTGCATACTTAATTATTAAACATTTGTATTTTCAAATCTATTATATGAATTTGTTTATAATAATTTGTAGATATTACCGAAATATATTCAAGATATAAATATTATAAACTTTACCCATGTGTAAGTTTATTTTAACAGAGAAATACGATTTAAGTTGTAAGAATAGTAATAAATATGTGTGTGTACTTATGTACACGCATTAGAAGTTTTACTTCTTTGTTGTTATACTTTTTTAAGTTGACCATCCAATATAGAGGTATTCTGGATATCTTATTTTTTACGCTCTTGAATCATCCGGAGCATAAAATTTACTGAATCATGATCTTTTGGTTACGAATATATTTTCATACTGATGAACAACTAGCAATTTAAAAAACCAATTTTTTTACTCTTAAAAACCTAAAAACGATTGTATATTCTGGATAAAACTTGATTCCGGATTTCGGAAAATTAAAATATTTTGAAAGAAAATTACTTTATTTTTTATTATATATATTAATGAAATATATTTTTAAAACCATTTTTAAAATCGTCCTCTACGTGTAGTATTCAAGTGTATTGTATAAATGTTATTTTGGAAGCTATATCTATAACATTTCGTGTAAATTAGACAAAATAAAATTTTCGTTGAAAATTGACAATACAAACATGAAATGTTAATGGGAGAGTATTTATATTGTTCTACATTTTACAATTTAAGGTATACTTTTTTGTAATTGTACATATATGGGGTCATTTGTATTTCGAATAATATTTTTGGCTACAGTACTGTGTCAAAATAAATATAAAAAAGTAAATCAAGTATGTTTTGTATTGACTGATTATAGGTAGATAAATGTCATAAAATATTTTGTTCAATAAATAGAGAAAAATTCACAAGTTTTTAATTTACAAAAAAAAAAAAAAAATTCAATATTTTTTTAGTTTTTTAAATAAATTGTGGCAGTATATTAGTAAGGATAATTGAGGATAAAAGACTTGGATTTTTTGGGATTCATGGAAAAACATAATAATACAATCGCACCTCTGGGTAATTATTTACTGAACTATCAAGAACTCCTTATGTGGAGCACCGATTAAGATAATTCGTTTAAAAGAAATCAAGACTTGTATATTTAATACAACTATTAAAAATACATGAACGCCATTTTCGACTATTATTAACTCATGGATTTGTGGGGTGTAGTTTGCTCAACCTTACGTTCAACCTGTAATTAAACTATCTATAAAAATAGGCGAAAACTCGAAAATTGGTATTCCGCATTTTGGGGTTCGTCTTATTTTAGCTTAGTTTGTCAAAATTCATAAAAAAAATCGAGGCGCCACAGATATCGTAATCGAATCGTTACTTGAATCTAATTTTTAGCTTTATATCAATTCTTTAATAAGTAGATCTTTGCTTGAACTAAAACTAAATTAATTCATTACTTACAGATTATTTTACACGACAAAATAAAATCCGACCAGAAAAATCATTCGTTACAAAAATGTTTGATATCGTTTTTGATGGTGAATTACAAGCAATTATTTTAGCATTATTTTGCATTATTGGTATTTATGTTGTGATCAAAACCATTGTACGAATTCTTTTTGACATATTTTTGACATTAATTGTACCATGTACAATATTTACAATATGTTTAAGTTTAATACCAATTATACGAAGTAGATTACCAAAAGACGTACGTTTACCAATATTTATTGAGCATATTATTGAATTGTTACAATATGGTGTGGATATTGCGCGTGGATTAATCAGTGAATTATGTTAATAAATAAATTATAATCGATGTAAATAAATTATATTATTTTTAAATTCAAAAATGTTTTCATTTCAAATTTTTTGTATTCAACATAGAATATATGCAGGTATTTTAAATTTAGTCTAACGGCTTTATACTATTTCCTTAACAAATTTTAGTCATAGAATCAACTGATTAGTTTCGTCTATTGGTCTATCTGCTCGCTCGTCATCAAGTTAACTCAAAAACAAAAATTATTGCAAATTTTGTTGGGTGATTTCTAGACCTTAAAAGTGAGTTGGTCTGTGCTTCTATCAGCGGATAGAAGAGATAATCCCTCTTAAGCATTTTTTGAATTATTTTCATTTATATATTTATCTTATGAATAATTTTATAAAAAGGAGTGTGCTTTTGACAGTTGTGGATAATCTCTCTGAAAAAACTTGACTAAAATGAAAGGTGGAAACCAAAAATTATATGTAAAAGCCTTTCTTGTTAAAAATTTAAACAAACAGTTTAAAAGTATAAATTATTGGACAATAATGATATTTGTCTCTTATAGTTTTGATATTAGATATACTTACTAGAAAAATCAAATATTAATCAGAAACTGAATTAGAGTTATTTTACATTACAAATTTGAATAAAATGTTATTTTGCGTTGAGTGAGAATAGATTTGTTGTTGTTTGTCGTCACTTCTACACATCTACAGAAAATGTAAAATGTTTGGTGGTGTCATCAAAATAAATTCGCAATGAAAATGGATGGACATCACACAAATTGTGTAAAATATTCATTTTGAATGTATCATTATTTTATGCGTATAACATTCAGATGAGATATTGAATGTTGGGTATTTACAGGATGTTTAATGAACAACGATCCACACACAATATCTAATGTATTCATATGTGTTTTATTGGAATATGGTTTGGTGTTTAAAAAAAAAAATTGAAAAATACTATCAAAAATTAACAATATTGAGTTGGTAACAACTTGGTAAAAAAAGCTTCAGTAGTTTTTATCAAAAGCACACCATGTTCAAAAATTTCTTGAAAAACGTCTCTCAACTTTCGTATTTTTCTAAATTATTATTTTTTTCACCTACAATTACTGACTTGAAATGTCAAAATTTTCTCTGAAATTTTAATCGTGGTTTATGTTAAATTTGCATATGAAGTCAGTGTTTTGGAAATTTATGACTATGAAAAGTCTATATACTTTGAAAAATATAGTTATTATGATTATTTATTCCACAAGATGAAAGTCGTGAATAACCGCTTAGCTTAATTATTTTTTTCAATACTCAAAGAAATAGATAGATGGAAAAAGGAAAATAAATTTTTTCTCTTTATTTAATTTTTTTTTGATATATTCCCTAAAATACCAAAGAGGAATTTTCGAATCGAATTCTGGGTAATATCGCAGAAATTACTCCCCCAATCTATAAACAGTTTTTCAATATTCTGGGTCGATATTATATTAAATAAAGATTATATTTTTTTATCAATTTTCCCAGAAATTTACAAAAAAAAACCGAGATTTAACCTGTTTTCAAAATAAAAACTCAATTATAAGGATAATCTTGCCCCAATTAACTAGTTGTTAAACAACAGAGTGAGTGATTTTAGTAAGATATCGCGCTAAATCCAGTTCGAAAGTAGATTGTTGTAAATTTTTCAGTTAATGCAGCCTCCAATTTCGACTTACTAGTTGATAAACATGCGTGCAAGTCTAACTTAATGATTCGTTTACATGTAACGGCTCTATACGTTTGAACACTTGGTTGTAAAATAAACATTATTGCCAATGTTTGGTTGAAAACATTTCGCATGAAAATAAACCTTATTCTATCTAAATCTAAAACAGCATGAATCAGATACACCATTGTGATACACAGATATAGACTACATATCTTTAGAGGTAGGGGAAAATGGGGTATGACCACTTCGCAAAATCGGAAATTGTGCTAATGATATAGTAAAAAGTCAAAGTCTGGGCTACCTATTATATAAAACCATGAAACGTTTACGATAACGCCTGTGTTCTGACTGTTTGACTGTAACAGCACTCCTAACAGTGGGTAGGATATAGCAGCTTTATATAATCATGACTGTGACTGTAAAGGCAGTAAATTAGCTGAGCTAGCAGACGCATAATAATTACGGGAAAATTCCGTGACTAATACAACTTCTTTGCAAAATATTTGTAATATCTGTATTTTTATGTTCGTAATTATCCTTAATTGATTCAAATAAAAAATGCACCGAAAGCTTATAAGCAATAAAATTTCAGACAAAATCAATTACGATGATGCTATTTCCAAGAACTGTCCCGATATGTTCACTAAAGACTCGGCATTATTATTCGTCTGTAAATTATAAAA
>JAEMTY010000467.1:0-25000 GCA_020423425.1 Chrysopa pallens
GCATTCAGTTAAATCGTATTTCTTTTTATTATCTGAAGATTCGTTGGAAGTGGAGTTTGTTACATGACCGCCTGTATTCATCGGCGATTTCACTGGAGTTGAGGTTGAAGTTAAGCTATCTTTAATCGTTTCCTTAGATGGAATTATGGGTAACTTTCCATTGTTGTTTATAGGACTATTTAATAATGGACTATTAGCACTACGACCTACAGGTGAAGAGGTACTTACAATTTTATCTTGCCGATGTTGTTGTATTAAATAGCATGCCGTACCTAATATAACAATATTAATTAAAATACGGAACGTTAAAATATTTAAATAACCGATAAATAAAAGAGTTATGGATGTTGCGCCTTGAATATGAAGAGCATGCGCTAAAACACGTATCATAACAACACCTAATGGTAATGGTATGAAACCCATACGTCGTGCAACTAAATCTGAATGATCAGAAAAAGCATTCTTTTGTCGTGTTTGTGCCATATCGTATGCTAAACTCGTAGTATAATCTCGATAAACATCTTCTTGGAGTTCATTAAAACGTGTTATAAAACAATGTTTTGTCCAATCGACTAGCATTTCAACAAATAATACAAGAAAACAATCGGGTATTAATACCCAAAAACGTTCTTCTTTCCATGAATATTCTTTCATTGTTTCCAAAACAACAATAAATAGTAAAACAAATAAATGGAAACGTTCGCGTACATCGCTGCATGACACTTGAAATAAATTATTTTTATCGAATTTTTTAAATACGCTTCCTTTTAACTCGACAAACTAAAAAAAAATTTTGTTATTTTTTTCAAACTTTTGGTGTAAGTTTAAATTTTTTAGGTGTATTAAATGGAGGATATTAATTTTACTTACGTTATTAGACATCATTATGGTCAACAATGCCTTGTTATTTGAATTAATAGCGACATTTAATGTTGTAGCTTGAAGTAAAACCAATACACTATGCAAAACTGTTAATTATTAAGGAAAATTACGCAAAATAAATTTAACATAATTTCAATGGTAAATTTTATTTTTTAGTAATAACTAATTTACTTTACTAACTTTAGTTTGAACGGACATTAAATTTAGGAAAATACGAATCAAAAAAGAGACATGTACAATACAGATATTATTTTCGCGCATAAGTAACTAATAATTTAACTATCCAAATTTATTAAAATTTGGCATGCACTTGATATGAGAACAGAAGGTTTGTTAAAGAATTTTTCAGGAAATAAGATTCTAAAATACAAATTAAAAATTTATTTTTATTTTAGAAACGTTTTTCAAGTCATTCGTTTTCATGTTTAAGTTATACATGTCTAATTTCATTACATTTGGATAAGTTTTTTATTAGTTATTTGAGAGAAAATAATTTGTTTTCTAAGTTTTTGGTATACAGGAAAGGTGTCTCTACTGTTAGCTTTTAAACTTTTTTTTTTACTACATATACAATAGAGATAACTTCTTTCCAGTTAATTTGAATTTATAGCTATAAAAATACTCTTTAATAAATAGGAATTTTCGCTCTTTAGAATCCTTCTTGAAATGAATAACATTTATTTTTATTCAAATTCAAACCAATTATTTAAATTAAAACAAATTTTTCAAATACAGATGTATATCTAACATAAGGTGTCACTACAACGTGCCTTGAAAGTGGCTTGGACCAGAAATTTTAGGCTGGGTAATATTACATATATGTGTCTTAAATCGTAATCATTTGTATATCTATATATATATATATATATATAGATATATATATATATATATATATATATATATATATATATATCTATATATATATATATATATATATATATATATATATATATATATATATATATCTATATATATATATATATAGATGTCTATTAAATTGTCAAAAAAGGATACAAACATATGCAACAGTAAAAATAAAATGTAAAACAACACCAGCATGTTCACGTCGTCGATCACGTGGCTCAGTAGCTGTCCAAAATAATGCATCAATAATATCCTGTCCAAATGCTGAGAATAAACGATCACCAACTTCTAACATATTATAAAATATATATAATTTAATAACTGATTGGCTTTTAATCATGTGATATAACATATTTGTATCTAAATAAAATAAGCATATACTACATATTATTATTATAAACGCTTTTAATAAATCACATATTTCAGCTGGTTTTAATTGTGTGTGGCGTGCTGACGATGATGATACATCTGTTTTATATCTGGAAAATTTAATAGAAACAAAATAATAGGTACCAAAATTTATTTTATAAAAACCATTGAAAATACACTGTAAACAATGAGCACAGAATTTCTTCGTTATAATCTTAATAATCTTATTTATTATCGATTCCTATATTTTTTTAAATTTCTAAAATCGGATCTGGAACTATCTGATTAAAATTTGTTGTCATTTTTAAATATATATTTTAGTTATTAATAATTTCAAAACTAAGCTATAAAACAAGTTCTTGATAGTAGACTAATTGTCTTTCCGAATTACGCAGTGGTATTCAAAAGAAGGCAGCATGAAAGTTTGTGTAACAAATCATGTTTAACAAAGTAACACATAAAAATGAATATCTAGGTAAAGAGTAGTTACTTTTTATACTTTTTCAATATGAAGACTATACACAAATATTAAAAAGAACTGGTTAACTTTGTCAATCATAAATTTTCAAAGTTAAGCAGTACTTTTTAAAATTTGTAAGTAGTCTCCATATTGAAAATTTCAATCCAATACTTTTAAGATTGATTCAATAGTTAATCAAAATTTCAATTTAATTTATGATGTTTTAAAACTTTAAAATAAAATTGGTCAAATAAGTGGGTTGAAAAGAATAATTCAACTGTACGTTCCGTGTTAATGTTAATAAGTCTCAATCATGGAAGTTTAAAATAATAAAAATTCTAATAGTCATATGCCGCTCGACCGACATCAGAAATCTGATATATTGAAACGTGGAACAGAGAAAATATTTTAAAATTTTTGTTGCTAAAATTGAATGATAATAGCCATGACATCTAAATTTTTATTAAATACTAGAGCCTTTACCTTAAGTACTTATTAAATGGTCGCATCAATAAACGGCGAAGTGCTAATATAAAGCGTATAGGTAAAAATGTATAAACATATAAAAATGAATCAGCACATTGTAAAAACCCATAAATCATAAATTTTTCCATTTCCCGTGGTATATTCATAAATGAATAAACTTTTTCACGACGTGCTGCATATTGTTCCTCATCATTTTCCAATAAATAACCTCTTGTTAATTCAACATTAAGAAATGATAGAATTGATGGCAATTCATCTATAAAATTTATATTTAAATCATATTGAAAATAAATTAATTTTTTTTTCGTATTATATTTATATATATATTATGTATATTTTTTGAGGTTACCTTTCTTTCTGTTCTCGAATTCATTCAGTCGATCATCCATTTTTGGTTTAAATTCTGGATTATTATACAAATCTTCTACCTTATTCTCATAATTATTGAATTTTGTTGTATTTTGAAATCGTAGAGTTTTCTCTGGTGTTGATGAGTTAAACATTGCATCTTTCATTGACATAATTGCATGACGAATAACGTCTTGTTTATAAACATAAGGTTTAACTTAAAGCCGGTTTCACATTAAAATTATTTTTCAGGAATGAAACACGATTTTTCTTACATTAATCATTAAAAATTTCTCATTTCTTAAAAATTGATAATTTTGTTTACCAATAGATAGGTAGGTACTTAAAAAATTTTCTTGGCATCAGATTTTTTATTTAAAGACAAAGACACATCAGTATATCAAAGTCCAAAAATCAGATATAATTGCATTTGATTGTCAACTTGAAAAAATTATTTCCTTTGCCTTTTAAAATCTAAAAAATTACTAGATTTGGTTTCAACGAAATATTTTCTAAAAAAATATGCTATAGCATCCAATTTTTTTTATTGACAGGCAGGTCAGGCCGATCGATACTTTAGACCTGAATAATAAAAAATAAAAATAGAAAAGAAGATTGACTGAATATTGGACTAAGAGCAAGGGCCTGTCAGTTCTACGCCATTAGTACAGGGGCTGAAATCTTGACACCTACTGTCTTTCAGAAAGAGAGGATGATTGAAAAAAAAAGTTTAAAATAAAGTGTTTTTACTATTATTCACAAAGGACTTTAAAAATTTTTTTAATAACAAGTGAAGGTAACAATGCTCGGAGTTGACTGTTTAGATACTCGACATATGATTGAGTCTCAGTGTTTGAATTAATTTATTCATTAAAATTCATAAAATATACAGTCTATACAGTTATAAATACATAATAGTTATATAATAATACATGTATGAGTTCATCCGCTAAATTTAAGCTAAAATTGTGGAGAATCCAAATATTATACGAAAAAATGTTTCAAACAAAAGTTGTTTGTTTTAATAAAACGGACATTTTTTGTAATTGAATTTTTTCACGAACTTAAACTCACTCTTTAGATCTAGAATAGGTCGCAAAAAAATTCAGCTCACTATCTCTTTTTTTAGTTTTCTTGATGACAGGCGGACGGACAAACGGAAATTAGCTAATTAATTGATTCACAACTATACCAAAATTATGTTTGCGCGGTATCTTTTTACGTAAAAAATATTTTTTTATGTAAAACTTTATGTTCTACAATTCTTTTTGAAAGTTTTTTCTAATTCTTTCCCTTTTTGAACAGCCGAAAAAAATCACTTTATTTTAATTTTTTTAACCCCTGCTTCTGAAAGGCAGCGAACTTAAGATTTATAACTTAAAAACATTGCTCATTACATTGTTGAAAAATAAAAACACGTAGTAGTCTAATTAAAAATTCAAAAAATTAAAATTAAATAAATTTTTACCTCTATATACTGATCGTGATATGCATGAGACACACAAAAATGATAATTTATTGTAAAATTATTTTTGAATTGTAAATAATTCATTTAAATAATAGTAAATTTTCAACATAAAATAATGTATCCTCCACAAACTTTATAAGCAGCTATAAAATTTGATTGATGAAGTAGTATGTCAATACCATAGTAACTTCTGAAAAAAATGCATGCAAAAAGGAATAACTGAATCGATTACAACGTTACATGCGAGTGATACATGCAATAAAACTCAATTGTTTGCATATATAATTTTTATATGCTATCCTTGCGATGAAAATTGTAAGAATAAGGGAAGAATTAGCATTAATAATATTTTTCAATACAAGTAAATATAATTTATTTAAATTTCTTAGTAAATTCTAATTAAATTTTCGATATATAATAATGATCCATAGACTTGTGTAATCGTCTATAAAATTTCATTTATAAAGTCGGTTAGTGTTGCCATAATAACGCCTGAAAAAGAAATCATGCCGAACGCGAATATGTGGTCAAAACATTGACTTACCCAGCGGTATATTTAATTTACTTTTTATCCTCATATGACTATATTACCTGATGATTAAAGAAACGGAAATTCCATAAGGAAAAAACAGCTTTAACACGTCTTATAATCTTGCAGGTTTAGATTTTGTTTGAAGTTTAAGTGAAATAGAAGTGTTTAAATAAAATTTTAACGATAAATATCTTTAATTTGATGTTTTTTCAACTATTTTACATGAATGAAAATGAAACTGTTATATTTAAGTTCATTGCTGTTAATTTCATTCTTTACAAATCAAATAAGTGCAGCCCGTTATGTGGCTTTGGGGAATTCACGTTATAGACCATACGAAAATCTGTTTAATAAAAAACCCAAACTTAATTTTCGTAAACAATACTATAATCGTTACATTTCGGATGCTGTAAATCAGATTGATAATAGTCGCCCGAAGATTCGTGTATGTTTTAATAATGTGATAGTAGTTGAAGATCCAGTTTTAAATAAATACGATCCAATTTATAAAGATAGTCGAATAATTGCTGAATATGATTTTTCGAAGATAAGTAAATATACATCGTTAAAATTTTATTTAACAAGACGAAATTGTCATATAAATCTTGATTTTGATCGACAATTAGAACAAGGTACTTTGGGTTGGACAACATTTGCTGTTTATAATGGTAAACCACATGCTAATGTTTTTATGGATCGTGGACAAATTGAAAATTTAGCAAAAAGTTTGGGTATTTCATACTTAAAAGCATATATGCAAGTGTTAATGCATGAAATTTTACATGGCTTGGGTTTGGGACATAGTGAAGATGATCATAATTCGAAATCAATCATTCGGGCTGTTTACGATGGTTCAACTCAACAACTATTATATAAAAAAGATGTTTACAATTTACGTTCGATATATGGAGCACGTAGACGACAAACAGCTTTTTTGAATGGTACAATGGTTGAATTTGATTATTCAGAGCCAAGGGAATGGGATGATTTAGTTTTGAGAAATATGGAAGATAATTCACCGGAAATAACTTTAAATATAAATAAAGATATTTTATCGACAACAAATAATCCAGTTAAAACAACGACGATTATTCCTTCAACGACATCAAAAGATACGACAACAAATAAATCGTTTATACCTACTGGAGCAGTTGAACCAATTGACACGCCACCTAAAGAAAGCACAACAAGTTCACAGGTAACTCAATCGACAACAATGAAGCCTCGTAAAACAACAACAAATAGTCCAGTAAAATCGACAACGTACATTCCACTTAAAACGACAATACACATGATAGAAAAATCAACAATGAAAACACCAATGAAGAGAACCGAAGAGCCAAATGAAATAACATCACACAATCCAACGAAAACCACTACTAAAAGACCAGAACCTACATCTCATAGACCTTCCAAAACAACAACACGTAAACCAGCTAAATCAACGACAATTGTCCCGGGTAAAACGACAACGAAAAAGCCAACAACAGTGATATCGCTCGTAAATTTGCAAAAAGAATTGAGTAAAATTAAATATTCTAATCAAGAATAACTAGTTACGTGTTATAACATCATTGAACCTTCATACAAACAATAAGATCTCAGCTACTGAAGATGATCGGCACGGAAATCGAAACCGGTATAGAAAAATATGAATCAATTAATATTAATATTAATATTTTTATTGTGGCTATTAATGAATATTAATGCTCCCAAAGAAATGTTTATTATAAATGTTTAAATTTATTTCTTTGTTGCCAGTATTTAACTTTGTGTATTAAACGGAGAAAGCCATAAAAAATAATTTTCTAGTGTAATGAAATTTGGCTTGTAAAATTTTAACATATATAACGGAGGTTATAGGAAAACAAGTAAACTTAAAAACATCTTGTTTTTTGGAAATTTTTATTCGATAAAAAATCCCATAATGACTTCCATTTTCATTTTAAAAACATGATTCATTGAAAATGAGACATCTATATAAAGTACTATATGTACTTAACAAATCTTATTACATTAACATAAATTTTTATATTTTGAGTAATTTGTTCGCGAAATTAGTATCTTATTTGGCACATAACAAATTAGTATCTTAAATTAGTCTCATTTCCAATAGACATTTTCTCGAGATTCATCTTTTTCTTTGATATATTTTTTTTAAATTAAAGTATATAAATGCGATATTAAATTTTAAGTTGAATGTTATTGACAAGTCTAACGTTTTTATGTCAAGATTTTGCATGCCAAATTACATTCTTTTTGAGTTATTTGTGCGCGAAAATAATGCTTTTATTATACAAATGTTTCTTTTTTACTTCGCATTCTTCTTAAAAAACTTTTCTTTAAAACGACACACTAATAGATTTTAATTTTATTTTATTTCGAGACCGATTATATTTTGAAGTAATAAACATTTATGTGTACAGTTATTAGATAGAATAATCGGTCTGAATTTATTTTAATACAAAGCAAGTGTACCATATTCTATAAACAGGGTTATAGGTCACATAATCACCGTTCTGCTAAAATAGGTAATCTGATTAAGGTTGAAAAACAGTATTTTTATAATTATAAACAAACTTACATTTGTAATCAATAAAATATTTATCGAATCTTCCAAATGGTGTTAAATTTTTTAAGTCTCTAATAAAAAAATAATATTATAAACCTATTAAAAATTTTGAACCAGAATTTCTCGGAAATTATTTCCAATTTATTTCATTTAAAATTTATTAAAAATATTGAATTTGAATAAATAGAATTGAATATTAAACCTTTCACGATATTCAATTTTCCTCAGTTATAAACTTAAACTTTTTTTATATAACGCCTAAAATGCATTATCAAAATTATATTTTTTTTTTAATAATAGAAAAATTTCCCAAAATTAAGGATTTAATTAATGAAAATTCACATTCCAACGTAAGGCCAGTTCACATAAAAAAAATTGTTGTGGAATTCCTAAGCATTTCATCACCTTTGGGAATATTTTATAAAATTTCTATTAAAAACTTCATAATTTAAAATTTTTCACTAAGGGTTAAATCATATTTACCTCCAATGTATCGTTAAATTAAAAAACTTAATATTAATTAATAGTATTATTATTAAGAAATTATTTTTGTTTAAACAAGGAAAAATTTAATCTATAAAAATTTCACAAACATCTAGGGTCAAACCTAATTAAATTTTAGCTTCTGACCTGATCCTTAATTAATATTAAATTAGCCTATTCTGACTATATTTTCTCGATTAATATCTGGAATTCCACGAGGAAATAGTACAATTTTAATAAAAATAAATTTTTTACTTTTTATGATTTAAATTGTGCCTGAAATTTGAACAAAACGAATTCATTCAATAAAATTACTTTAAGTTATTTATTAAAATTATTTAAATAATTTACGATCGTAATAATGAGACTGTTATATTTAAGTGTATTAGTGATAATTGCATTCATTATCAATCGAATAAGTGCAGGTCGTTATGTATCTATGGAAAATACACGTTACAGACCATACGAAAATCTGTTTAACAAAAAGCCAAAATTACAATTTCGTCAAAAGTATTACAACCGTTATATTTCAAATGCAGTCCATCAAATTGATAAGAAACTACCAAAGGTAAATGTTTGTTTTACAAATATGATAACAATCGAAGATCCACTCTTGAATGGATACGATCCAATTTATAAAGATAGCCGAACAATCGCTGAATATGAATTTTCGAAGATAAGTAAATATACATCGTTAAAATTTTATTTAGCGACTAAAAATTGCCATATGTATCTTGATTTTGATCATCCACTGAGTAAGAATACTTTGGGTTGGACAACATTTTATGTTTTTAATGGCATACCGCAAGCAAATATTCAAATGGATCGTGTACAAATTAAAAACTATGCAATTAGTGCTCGTATTTCATACTTGAGAGCATTTATGCAAATATTAATGCATGAAATACTACATGGATTGGGTTTGGGACATAGTGTAGATGATCATAATTCGAAATCAATGATTCGGGCTATTTACGATGGTTCAACACAACAATTATTATATAAAAAAGATGTTTATAATTTACGTTCGATTTATGGGGCACGTAGGCGACAAACAGCTTTATCGAATGTCACAATTGATAAGTTTGATTATCCAGAGCCAAGTGAATGGGATGATTTAGTTTTAAGGAATATGGAAGATAATTCACCGGAAATTGATTTAAATATAAATAAAGATGTTTCATCGACAACAAATAATCCAGTTAAAACAACGACGATTATTACATCAACGACATCAAAAGCGCAGGTGAAGACGACAACAAATAAATCGTTTATACCTACCGGAGCAGTTAAACCAATTGACACGTCATCTATTGAAAGCACAACAATGTCACAGGTAAATCAATCGACAACTAAGAAGCCTTGTAAAACAACAACAAACAATCCAATAAAATCGACAGCGTATATTACACGTAAAACGACAACACACATGACAGATAAATCAACAATGAAAACAACCGAAGAGCCAAATGAAATAACATCTCGTAAACCAACAAAAACCACTACTAAAAGACCAGAACCTACGACATCTTATAGACCTTCCAAAACAATTACAGAGATGTTAATCGAATCGAAAGTACAAAAATCAAACAATTCGGTTACCCTAAATAAAGCAACAACGTACAAGTCAACAAGAATCATATCAGAGGCAGACCTGCAAAAAGAATTTAATAAAGTAAAATATTTATTGTCACATAAAACAGCTACTGAAAGATTAGATAAAACAGCATCCCTTTCTCGAAAACCCGATCCATCAACAACCTATACAACGACAACCGAAAAGTCAACGATAATTTCAGAAGCAGATTTGCAAAGAGAATTTAGCAAAGCTAAATATTTATTATCATATAAAACAACTACAAATAAACCAACATCCCTTTCTCGAAAACCAGATAAATCAACAACCAATAGACCAGATGAGACAACAGAAAAGTCGATAGTAATATCACAGGCAGATTTGCAAAAAATATTTAGTAAAGCAAAATATTTATTATCACATAAAACAACTACTGAAAGATCGGATGAATCAACAACAAATATATGAAAATGAACCAAATCAACAACTTATAAACTACACCATCAGGCAGTCCTATAAGAAATTCTGATTATACATCAGACAAAAGTCTTAAGCTATCTATTGGAAATTCATGCTTTTCGATAAAATGTAAGGTTAACTAATTATTTGTTAAAATTTTTAAAAGCATGCATAATTAAATCTATATTTTTAATCAATAATAACATAAACGTATTGACTTTTCGAAAAAACTTTTTTTGCTTAAAATTTGATGTTTTATCGGTTATTTAAATATTACAATTTTCACTACCAGATGAGGTAAACCCACACCTTAAGAGGATGGGGAAGGGTGCACACTATGTAAATGGGTTAATATTTTAGTATTCAACTTATAATACATAATTTTTTAAGATTTCACATCAATACATTCACTGTAGTAGTATCACGTTTTAAGCTCTATAGGAACAATACATTAAATATTGTCTTTTTTATAGATGTGTCATGACTACGTTTTAAGTGAATATGAGACCTCTACAGGTTTTATTCATAAAGACAATTTGTAATGTAATATGCATTGTATTTTTTTCAATTCCAAATTTCATAACATTTTATAAGTTACTTATTCGCGAAAATTTAAAAAAATACAATGTATATTACCTTACAGATTGAGTTTATTGAAAGAGCCTGTAGAGTTCTCTATCAAAAACACATAGCGAATTAAGAACCCTACAGGTTTTCTATTATATTTTAAAATGAATAAATATTTATAATATTAATAAATGTCACTTATTTATATTGGATACTAATAAAAACTTCATTTATTACAAAAATTGTTTTTTTTTCTTTTACAGTACCCCAGTACAGTAAATAAAAGTTTTTCACTTTAAATAAAATTCCTTCACTTCATCATCGATTTGTAATTTTTTGCATATATGCCAAAATTTCAGCTCTATCGAACACTAAAAAATAGGTTAAATTTGACTTCTTGGGTATAATTTTAATACAAGCCTGTGACTAGAAAGGTGGTAATAAAATCAAAATTCAAATATAAAACTATATATTTCTTAAAAAATAATTTTCAATATGAAAAAGTAAGCAATATATTTATAAATGTATTAAAAAATGTATCTCGAATCGATTTTAGTACGCACAGCTTATTTGCAAGAATCGATTTTGACAAATCCTCGATAATATAAAGTCGGAGGCAGTTAATTCGTTTCAATATGAAAATTTCATCAAAATTCTAAATATAATGTTTTTTAATGAAAATATATATACATTTATATTTCTTAAAATCCCCTATATTTATTTTTTTTAATTGTCGTTTTTTTTTCAACCAGCAATTGGATTTGCATGAATTGTTACACAATTAATTCTCGTCTCTGTAAAAGGTTTATAATTTTTTGCATTTACTGGTAATTTTTCTAATTCATCTAATGTATCAAAACCATCAATAACTCTAAAAAAAAAACACAAAAATATTTACTTCCACTGATATAAGCTTTCGGAAAAATAAAACTTCAGACAAAGTACTTTATCGTCGTAAATATAAAATTAGCTGATATCAAACTTTTATCAGTTTACAGTGCGTTCAAAAATTATCAAGCAACGCAAATCATCAAAAAAATGTTATCGGCATTACAATATTCATTTTTCCAGAAATTGACATTCCCACATGATAATTGTTGATCAGAAATTAATTTTAAAAAGTGAAAATAAAAAATAGTCAAATAAACAACTATTGATTTTTAAGATACGTACATATGCTTTAGTAAATTAGTTATTCCTTAAAAGACAAAATGTATTTATTTTCACAACAGTTTTCCTACTATAATTTTTCTTGTATCCGGTTGAAAAATGGATCGTGAATATACGAGTTTTTTCTTTTCGATGAATGATTTACAAGATGTTTTTCATTGAATGTAACTCTTACTGAAACACTTTGTAAAGGATACAAATAACTTACTTTCCAAAAATTGTATACTTTAAATCCAAGTGTGGTTGAGCAGCATACGTAATAAAAAATTGACTACCATTTGTATTTGGACCATTATTTGCCATAGATACAATCCCTCTTTCACTGTGCTAAAATCAAAATTGAATAAAAATAATTATGTTTTAATGAAAATGTTCTGATATCTATTACTTTTAATTCTTCTTTAAATTCATCTTCAAATTTCTTATTCCAAATTGATGTTCCACCTTTACCAGTTCCTGTAGGATCACCTGTTTGAACAATGAAACCTTTAATATTTCGATGGAATAAACTACCATTATAATAATCACTAGCACAAAGTGCTAAAAAGTTTTCACATGCCATTGGACAACTTTCGCAAAATAATTCAATTTTTATGTCACCGACATCAGTATGTAATGTTACAGCCTAAAATAAAAATATATTTCTTTAAAATTTGTTAAAATTTTGCAACTGATACGATTCTAACCATTTTTATAAAACAAACAAAATTATTTACAAATAAGAGTTTAATCTTTTATAGGTTAGTTTTTATTTCATTTCTGTCTGATTTCATTATAGCCTGTGTTTCGAAAGTTCAATATCTAGATGCCCAGCTAAATATGATGTCAACAATATTATTCTTAACAATTTTAAATATAATTTTTGACGACGTCATATGTGGATCGCCGGCTAGTGCGAAACACGGACAACGTCAAACTTGTTGAAAAGTATGCGTTCATCTTTATTGTATATATAATTGTATATATCTGCCTTAACACCGTAAACGCGAGTCTTTGATAAATAACATACTCTATAACATACTCGAGAAGTGAAATTTTTGCGAAAAATAAAAAAGTCTGAAAAATATTGGAGATAACTCGTTCGATGTGAAATAAAATTCTGTGATAGACTTTCAGTGCTGTAAACAAAAAACTGAAAAAAATACGGCCTCAAAATAAATTTTTTTTTTGGTTTAAGTTACAAACAAAAGTTTATAACGAAAAGTCATAAATAAAATCGGAAGAAAAATCCTTAAAGAAGAGAAAATTAATTTTGAGTATAAAATAATTATTCAAAAATTTTTATAAATTATAATGTAATGTGAAAACTATAGTATATAGTATATAGAAAACTATAGAAAACTATGAGTTGAGTTACGTTGGAAAAACATTTTTTAATCTATTTTTAAGTCCTATTGTTAATAAATTTTTCACAATGCTCTGTATATATAAAAATTAACATAAAAGTAAAAATAATAGTGCCAAATATCTAAAACTTTTAGAAGACCTTCTTATGTAAGTACTTAAAAATCGTGATAAAAAGTATAAAAATTGATTAAAATTCAAAGCATTGTTTAAAAAATTGTTTCCTTCAAATTTTGCAACTATATGATTTTCTTATTTTTGAAAGACATATAAAATTTTTTTTTTAGTTTTTTAATTCCACATGTTTAAATAATTGTTATAAACACATTTCATAGGAATACATCTGAACACACCCATTATATATCAAACATGTTGTCAAATTTAACAACTGTCAAAACTACATTAAAAAACACCCAAGGGAGCTTAATATGTTTTTAATTTAATATATCGATCAATTATTTCGCTTAATTTTTCACGAAAAATTGAAAATACATAATTGAAATGAATGTGATAAGTGCAGTAAAAATGTATATTACAAAAATGACAGAGGATTGTGGGCCAGGAATGAAAATTTTATTGATGGATAAAGAAACGGTTTGTTGTTTTATAACTCATTTTACACAGTTTTAATTGAGTAAGATTATAATTTTAGACAAGTATTGTTAGTATGGTCTACTGCCAATCGGAAATACTTCAACGTGAGGTGTATCTATTGGAACGATTAGATAGCGGAAATCGAGATGATAAAGATTCTGGATTAAGACATTTAAAATGTTTAATATTTCTACGACCTACACAACAAAATATTCGTTTATTATGCAACGAACTAAAAAATCCAAAATATGGTTCATATTATATTTGTAAGTTTTAATCTATTTTACAATAATCGGCAAAGCTGAGAAGCCACGCTTGGCTAGTGATCACTTAAACAAGTGTGGAAACTATTCTTGCTGAATTTACCCGTATCTCAAAAATGTACTCGAATCTTTATTAAAGCCAAACATTGTATTTTTTTCGAATTCAGTATTTCGAAATCTAAACGCGATATTTAAAAACTGTATTGTACACAAATTAAGGTTTATTAACTGAGCAGACTCAGCTAGTTAGGATAAATCTAAACATGATACCTGAAAACTGCATTAAAAAAGAAAAATTTATGGTGGGTTGAAAATAGAATTCAATTTTATCAGTCAATTTTATTTAATGAAACATTTTTACAAAATAGATTTCAGCAACATTTTAGCAAAAGCTGATGTAAAAACATTAGCCGAATTCGATGAACAAGAAGTAGTTAAAGAATTACAAGAATTATACGCCGATTATTTAGCAGTGAATACGCATTTTTTTTCATTAGGAATTCCTTGTTGTATTGAAAGTAAGTTTTTATATCTTCAATTTTATTTCTATCATTTGGAAAGTTAAAATGGATTTCTTTTTTTTTTAATTATAGATGGACAGTGGGATAAAACCTTATTAACAAGAACAATACAAGGTGTCACAGCTGTACTATTATCTTTAAAAAAATGTCCATTAATTCGATATCAAGCAAATTCAACAGCGTGTAAAAAATTAGGTGAAGGTATTCGTGAAATATTATCCAAAGAGAATGCATTATTTGATTTTCGTCGAAATGAAGTACCATTATTGTTATTGTTAGATCGACGAGATGATCCGATTACTCCACTTTTAAATCAAGTATGTATTATAAGAAGAAATCCAATTATATATACAATTTATATTCTTGTGTATTCGTAAACTATAAAAATATCAAAACAATAGAAAGACGTAGAAACATTACATAGCAGTCGGGTGAGGAACATGGACTTTTCAGTTTTCATGCAAGGTTTCTACCGGTCAGAGTAAACCTGAAAAATCTAGGAATTTAAATTTTCATTAAAAAGTAATAAATTAGTCAGAAAATGGAAAATCAAAGAATTTTCGAATTTCTTTGTTTTTTAAATTATAACTATGAATTTTGCTTGCCTTTTTTTAAATTTAATCAGTATCAATTCGTTATTGGCCGAATTACCGGTCAGAGAAAATCTGAAAAATCTAGGAATTTCAATTTTGATTAAAAAGTAACGGATTAGTTAGAAATTGGAAAATCAAAGAATTATAAAATTTCCTGGTTTATAAAATTATAACTATGAATTTTGCTTGCCTTTATTTTAAATTTAATCAGTATGAATTCGTTATTGGCCGAATTCACAAAAAGGAATAAATAAATAATTTCCCTTGGACAATAATATTCTTAGTTAAAAATTGATTCGTTGGCGTTGACTTCGAAAGGTAATTGTTCACAATAATATTATTTACTTGAATCACTAGTTCTTTGGACATCGCAAAATATATGCATCCAATCAAATCTCAAACTAAAAAATCAGGGAATTACTTACCTAGGGTAGAGTAGACACTCTATCACATTGCCAATCTGATATGAAACCAATTACGTTACACTTGATTTATTAATCAATTGTTATTTTTATTTATATAACACTTTCACTTTAAACTATTCGTATGTAGTGTTAATTATCTTCTGTAATTTTTTAATAATTTTTAATAAAAAATTTTTTTAGTGGACATATCAAGCAATGGTACATGAATTATTAACAATATCAAATAATCGTGTAAATTTATCAAATATACCGGGTATTTCAAAAGAATTGTATGAAGTTGTTTTATCAGCTGAACAAGATGATTTCTATGCTGAAGTAAGTATGGAATAAATAAAAATCATTTCAAAAAAATTTTTTATAAACGATATTTTTTTATTGTAGAATTTATATAAAAATTTTGGAGAAATTGGACAAACAATTAAAGAATTAATGGAAGAATTTCAAAAACGCGCAAGAAAACATCAAAAAGTTGAAAGTATTGCTGATATGAAACAATTTGTTGAAACATATCCACAATTTAAGGTAATACCAGTAAAGAATAATTTGATTTTTTTGAAAAATTTGCATAGAAAATCTGAAAAATCTTAAGATTAATTATTAGACGAATATTTTAAAATAGAATTAATATATAATTGAAGATTTATTTTAGAAAATGTCTGGAACAGTTTCGAAACATGTAACTGTTGTTGGAGAATTATCGGCAATGATTAGTAAACATATTTTATTAGAAGTTTCTGAAATTGAACAAGAGTTAGCATCCCAAAATGATCATTCCCAACATTTACAGGTAATGTTCATTCAATTTGTTCCTTGAACTATAATAAACGATTCCAAAACTGTTCATTTGGCAACCATTTTCGTGGAGGGTAAATGATTTCCAATCTCATATTTCATAAAACATAGCTTGAAAGCTAAAATGAATTTGTTTTTCATACTTTTCGAGTCAAAATAACATTAAAAAAATGAGTTTTCTGGAACAAATTTAATGTCATCTTATAAAATATTTTTCAGAGTATCAGAAAATTGATAAATAATAGCAAAGTACGTGAAATTGACGCTGTACGTTTAGTTATGCTGTACGCATTGCGTTATGAAAAACATAGTAATAACGATATTCATGGATTAGTGGATTTATTAAAGAGGAAAGGTGTTAGCGAAAAAATGATTAAGGTAAAAAATAATTTTAGAAGCTATATGTATTTAAATCTTAGTATTTCTAGCAAACTTTCAAAATAAACTTAATAAAAATAACTTTATCTTCACAAAGCACTTTCTTAGAATAATAGAATTTTCCAAAAATAAATGTTTTATTAAATTTTTTACAGGGTGTGTCAAATATAATAGAATATGGCGGCACACAAGCACGACAAAGTGATATATTAGGGATACAGGATGCTGTGAAAAAAACGAAAAGACTATTTAAAGTATGATTTCATTTAATTCGAAAAAAATTTAATCTAAAATTTTCACAATTATTTGTTTTTTATATGTAGGGTTTAAGTGGTGTTGAAAATGTTTACACACAACATCAACCATTAGTAATTGAAACTTTAGAAGAACTATTAAAAGGTAAATTACGTGAGAATTTATATCCATTTTTGGGTAGTCAACAAAATTATAAACGGCCACAAGATATTATTGTATTCATTGTGGGTGGTGTTACCTATGAAGAATCATTAGCTGTTCATGTAAGTGTATATTTTTTTAATTGTAGAGCCTAGCAAGAAATAACCTAGAATGCAATTTTCTTCGCAAACAAATAATTACGGATTCATAGTCCTCCAAAAAAAGTGGCACAATGAAGAAAATTACAATATTTCCCAAAATTTCAAACAATTATTTCACTCATGTAAAAATGATGAAATAAAACGTAAAGGATAAAATCACCTCGTCAAAAACACAGGTTCACATCTGGCTTCGAATTGCACAAGCCTAGTAAAAGTTTTATTAGATAAACACCGGCAAATATTTGCACCATCGAAAGAAAGCGGAAAGAGGCAGAAGATCTGAGATCTAAGATCTAAGGTGGTAAACTCAAATGATAAATAAGAAAGCTCAAACAGATAATTTTGTAAATTAGGATCAAAAAAGCTTTTTTTTTAGAATTGAATGTGGTGTGTAATAACTCATTCTTTCTTAAATACGATTTTTTACTGAAACTGAAAAAAGTAAGCGGCCCTACATCGTCTTCTACGGGCTGTATAATATATATATATATATATATATATATATATATATATATATATATATATATATATATATATATATATATATATATATATATATATATATATATATATATATATATATATATATATATATATATATATATATATATATATATATACTTGTACTTATTAGTTTTTTACGTAATTACGGCTGTTTTCGTTTGTACTAGTTGCATAAATCAATGATATCTATAAGTATAAAATCTTATATACAAACAATTCGCTAGTATGCTAATGTTTTTTGAAGTATATAAGTAAACGAAATCGGTAATTATAGATCTACAATATTGAAAATTCGTAATTTAAATGTCTATCTATTTAGTTTTTTTTTTTTTTTTTTTCATAATTGACCTGTGTTTAATAAAAGTTTGCTACATTAATTCGTATTGTCTTTCCATTTGCCGAATATCCTCTTATATATTAACGTACCCACATTAAACTTACTTGAGTGAAGGACTTTCAAATAGAGCTATAACATTTTTTCGTTTATTTTATAGAATTTTATGTTAGATAATCCATCGGTTAGTGTTGTTCTTGGTGGCACCGATATTCATAATACAACAAGTTTTTTACGAGAATTGGAATGTGCTGTTCGAGGATCAACGTACAAAAAATTTACATAATTTATTTAATTCTTTTATTATTATTATTTTTAAAATTTAATATATTTCTGTTTCGTAAGTTGAATGTACCTTTAAAAGAAAATTTATGTGCAAAATTTTAATTTCGCATTTACAAAATAAAACTTAAAATTTAACAAAGATGTTTAATTTATTTAGGTTTAAAATATCCTCTGGAGATTGCGCTTAGTTATTTTATTAAGATATGAGCTAATTCTCTCCAGCTTCGTTGGATTGGCGATTTTTTTCGTAAAGAAAAAATCCTAGTGATTTTTAATTTTAATAAATTTTTTTTATACAAATCAGAATTTAAAATTTTTGTTATAATGGAGTTAGTTTTCTTAGATTATCGATATCCTTACTTTGAAATACAGATTTTGTTAAAATACAGGAAAGAATGTTAAAATGAACCTATATAGAATATTGCTATTTGTATACATACATATAAAAATATTACATCAATACATACAAATACAAAATTCTAGAAGTACTACATGTGAGTTACCAAACTTATGTATTATGCATTACTATTTTTAATCTTTTAATAGTGGGGTTTTAAATGGGGTCAACCACTTTTAATAGCATGCATTTGTATGATTAGTGAAATATATTTATATATTATATATGTACGCAAATTATAATATATATAAAGATTATTTTAACATTGTTTTCCGTATGTGAATAGATGCGGAAAATGATCTTTATAACAATAATTAATGGTTCTATATTTGTTGGTTGAGTTTAGAGCTAATGTTAGCTAAAGAATTAAGTAACTAGAATTGAAACCATTTGCATTGTGGGCAAGCATCAAGTTAACATAAAATAATAATTTGTTTTTTCGTTGTCAACGAACAACAATGTGTTTATTTACAAAAATTTAAATTTTTAAATGTTTGGTTGAAGTTTATACATAAATATTTATTTTTTATTTTTATTGGATGATAAAATGGCCGCGTTCATCCAAGGTGACGGGGGATATATGACAACTTGGTAAGTAAACTATTTCAAAAATTTCGTGTTAAAGTGGGTTCCCCTTAAAGTGCTCCGAGAAATTGATATTTCTATAAGATTTTATCATAATTGTTCTTTCAGAAACAACTAACTTAATCGTCAAATGAATTCAATTTAAATACATTTTTTGGTCAATATTTTATTATAAACTAAATAAATTTGTGGTTCCCCAAATTTGTTACATATATGCGTTTTTTTTTTCAATTTTCGCGTACAATTATTCAATTCTTTTGAAATTTGGTATACGTTACTTTGACATGAAAATGAATAGTTTCGGCTCGATTAAGATATCCGTGGCACCTCGAATTTTTTATGAATTTTGGCAAATAAGACGAAAATAAAGAATGCTAATTTTCGCTTGTTTTTCGAGTTATCCATGGGTAGTTTAATCACAGGTTGAACGTAGGAGCTAAAAACCAACCCGACCCGTGCAAACTACACCCCACAAATCCATGGGTATGTTTCTGTGGACATCACAGAAATTGTACCACAGATTAGAATCATTGTAAAATATTCAATAATTTGGAATGTCAATTATTGGCAGAATTTATTGTTTGCAAAACAATTATCAATAATTGTAATAAATAAAATATTTTAAAATCCTTGACTTTCTTTATCAAAAAAATACATCCAATTCAGTTTTTCTGGCATAACGTAAATTATAGTAGACGAATTAACTTTATATGTATTTTAAGCGATGGTTCGGATCGTATTAGTCCAAAATCATCATGGGAAATCCGTTGTGGTAAATTGATAACAAGTTGTGAATGTGTAAAACGAAATGGTTTACAAAATGAATGTAATATACCAAATTGTGTGAATAAGGTAATTGTTTGAGGTTTTACTATAAAATACATTTCGTTTAAGTTGCATTCGTAACTATTGGTTATTACTACAGGTCAGTATTTAAACCGAAAAATAATCGAAACTCTGATCTAGGCATAATTATATCAATTTTTGGAAAATTATCAAAATTGCTTCAAACACTTGATTCGCAAATTGAATCTGATCTCTGTGCCATTTACCTCTATGCTATTTTTTTATATATTTTTGGGCTCTAATGGCTGTTGGTTTCAAATTAAGACAAGGTGACCTTATTTATCAACTATTTACTGTTTTATTTGATATAAATGACGATTACAAAATCAATCAAATTTTAAATCTCAAAGAACCAAATGCGAATTTTAAATATCAGAAATAATTCATTATTAATTTATTAGGGCCTACAGTGCCACCTGTATGATAAATTTCCCTAATATAAATTGAGATTTCTTAACAGTTTAAAAAACTTTAACATTAATTTCGTGCAATTGATACCATATAAAATTTCATGACTTTTGTATGTGTTTGGATTTCAATTTGAGGTTTTTCGAAATCTCCATTTTGTTATGAATCTAAACTCGTCTCTTCTTTCTATTATCTAAAGTTATTCAACTGTGATTAAAATGAAGTTTATTTTTTAGAATAAAAAATTCTATGAGATTTCAAATGACCCAAAATCTATACGTAATGAAATTCAAATAAAACCTCTAGCTACTATAACACAGGAGACTTTACCCAGAATAAATTATGGGGGACAGTTTCAACCTCAACAAACTAACGGAACTAACGTTCCCCACTATCAAGAACAAGAAATTTTAGGCCAAGTACATCAGATATCACCGCAGCAACAATATTCATTTCAATATCAAGCATCACCACCTCAACATCTACAACTGAATACGAAATCGCCTAGGACAGACATTAATGAAAGGCAAGATAGAATGCTAGACGCTTTGGTTGTCAGGCGAAACGCACTTCATGAAAAAGAAATTATTTGTCCTGAGCAATGTCCAGAAAATTTACTTGATTGTAATCCATTGCAAGACTTAAATCCTAGTTCTAAGCGTTATGGACAAGTACAACGATCATATTACACTTCTCCAAATCAATTAAATCAACAATATAATCCTGTTAATCTACCAAATCAACAAAACAATCTCGCTAATTCCGTCCATCAACCTAATCAACAATTCAATCCTGCTAAATTTCCGCACCAACATAATCAACAATACAATATGATTAACTCTCCGAATCAACAATACAATCCTGTTAATCCTTTTAATCCACAACAACAATATATTCTAAGCCATTATGAGCCTGGAGGCAATATTTTTCCCCATCACTGTGAACAAATCCCACAGAGTAGTGATCCCAATCAGGCTATGACAAAGTGTATGAGCCATCCTCCAAATGAAATAAGATCACCTAGGGCAGCCACAGTAAGTATTCCAAATCAGTATACTCCAGCACAACCTATTCAATATCACTTACAGGCTTGTTGCATACACGGACCTTCGAAACCCTGTTGTAATCCTCCTCCAAGTTGCGATCCACTAGTGAACGGAAATTTATCTCCACCACAATCATACATGCCCCATCAACATCAGCCAACGAATAACAACAGTATATCCCATCAACATCACCATTTTCCTACCAATAATGCCAATATACCTTATTATGCTCAAAATCTACAGCCAGAAAATATTGTAACTGTACAAAATCAACCTAATATCAATCCACAATATGCCAATTATGGTAAAATGGAACATACAGATCCGATATGTAATTGCAATCAAAGTAGCCCCAAATCTTTTACTCAAAATATTGCACTCGATTATGAACATCGTCCATCATCCGAACAAAATCCTCCAGTCGATTTAATTGATAACCAATATGAACAACCTCAATCACAAGAAGAATTTATACAACCAAAAAGTCGAGCATATGTGGAACCTTTAGTTCCTGAACCTCAAGAATTAAGTGAATATCCACCACAAATACGTCGAATTCGTTTAGATGGTAAAGAATGTCAATAAATTGTTTTTAGAAGATTACACAAATTAAAAAATATATAAAAACATATGTACATTAGAACAGTTTTCAATAAATAGTTTTCATTCGACCGCCGAACGATTGATCTTGTTTTTCGAGTATATGAGTATAAATGTCGATTTCTATAACATGTTCTGTAATTTTAACGGTATAATGTATTTCAATATATGAGCTATCGTTAGATTTGCAGTAATTGTAAGATTAAAACAGCAATAGGTTTAATCCCTATTTTTCAATTAAAAAATTTCTAGTGAAATTTGACAGTATTGTAAACACGAAGTTCTAAAAAGATTCAATATAAAAAAATCCATAAAAACAAGCATATGCTGTCCTATACACAATATTAGAATCTTTAGTTTTTGTGCTTTAGTTGACTAGCTATTCTAATTTCAATTGTATATGTACGGTATTATGTTTTCATTTTTAATTGTCAACCAAGCGTGTTATTGTTACAACAGTTATTTTAAATTCTTTAGTTTTACCGTTTTGATACAATACTATCTAGTGATTACTTTATAAAAATGTTTTTTAACATTATTATATTTCCTAAAAATATATACTCAACTAAACATTGATTTTAATTTGTACGAATTATAAATCAAATTCGTGTAAAATTAATTTATATCAAATAATGAAAAAGTAAGGAAATTGCATTCATTTTTTTTGCCGAGTATACATTATTCGAGGTGTAAAACTAAATATGTAATCACAATTTCTTTTGCCAGCCTAGCGACTTGAATGAACGAGGCTACCTGTCCAACATTTACTTTAATACAAATTTATTTTAAACCTAAATATTGTTAAAACCAAAGAACTGAATGTAAATGTTACTTACCAATGTTTCAATAATCCGAATGCAATACCACCTAGCGTCATCCAATTTTAATTAATATCTAATTAGAAATTAAATCAAATATTGTAATCAATTTTTCGTACGGTTAAACAAGACTTTAGTAATCGTATTGGATGGATTAAGGGTGTTTGGGAAAATGAAGAAAAGAAAACATTATAAAATTTTACATTTCTGTTTTTATTTAATTTTTTGTTTGTTTTAACTTAACAGAAAATAACGTAAAATGAATTAAAATAAATAAATTTTTTTATTATGCCAATAACAAAATAAAATTGAACTTTTTATCCGTGATGTTATTCGCGATCATCTCTTTATTTTATATACAAAATATAGCAACGTAGTATGTAGGAGAGTGTGATATATAAATAAGTTTTTGTGAAGAATAAATACGATGTGTGAAAAAATGTTTTTATTCTTTGAGGATAAGTTCGACAAATGCGCTGTCGAGATCGTCTCCAATTTCCTTGTAACGTTCCTTTTCGGCGACCAATTCGTCTGTAAAAGTTTTTATTTATTTTATAAAAAATGTTTATTGATTTATAACCTTCGAAAGTGATTTTGTCGAATTCTCATTCAAGTCAAGATTTTTTATAAATTCTTTTTATTTTTGAATGAAGGATGTCAAAATGAGAAAAAAATCGTAGAGCAATTAAAAATAGATTTAACCGATTATATGCAAAAAAAATAAAAATTTTTATAAATTCTTATGGGATGTTTCTTAAAAATAAATGAGCACACTTTTCTGTTAAAAATACCTAATCTACATTTGTTAGTTACGAATGAATTTTCTTGATTGATAAATTATAAATTTTTTTCTTAATATAAACATTGATTGTATGTTTATTAAGTCTATTCATCTATTTATAAACCTTTAAATGATTTAACCATATTTGACAAAGATCAGATTTACGACAAAACTAAATAAATTAAGGCCGATCCAATTAGCATATTTTATATTTTGATTAACTTAGACAAAGTTACATTGAAAGGCTTGCCAACTTTTAGTATAATTCATTCTTTCGAAGTCTATCTTCGCCACTTTCAAGTGTCAGGAGTTAGACAAAGTTACGTTGAAAGGCTTGTCAACTTTTAGTAAAATTCATTATTTTGAAGTTTATTTTCGCCACTTTGAAAATCCAAATTGTTTGAATTTGTGTCTTATTTTGTAAGTTTTTAATGTATACTTTTTGTTTAAATCTATGACATCGGCAATACACCAGAAACAAATTCCAATACTAAATATTTCTTAAATCATTTATAACTTAAATCCGAAGGGGGGTGCCTTTAATTAATATAATAAGAAGTCACAAAAATAGAGATCAAGCTCCATTTGCATAATTCCATTATATAAGTTTTTTTTCGACTATATCTCAAACTTAACCGAATCGGTGTTTATTGTTTATGCTTTGTAGCTTTCAATCAATTTAGGGTAAGGATT
>JAEMTY010000468.1:0-25000 GCA_020423425.1 Chrysopa pallens
AATATTTTATTGCTTAAATCCGCTTCTGTTTTAACATGAATAGTAAAAAGCTACAAAACCAAGAACACTCTATACAATATCATCTTTACAAAAAATCTAAAATTTTTTTATTATAGTAAGTGCCTTTGCCTTATGAATAATAAATTTTTTAATAATAAGTAGTCATCACGTAAGTGTTTTCACTATTACAATCATAGTAATAAAAGTACTTGGAAATCGATAATAGATAAAATAGTATTTATAAGTATAAATTTCTTGAAATCAAATGAAACAATAGTCTTTCTTTATCTAAAAACAGGCCGTGATGAATATGATTTGATAGCGGCATGTGTATAAATACCTTTCTGTTTAACTAAATTTAATATCGATAAAGTGTAGTAAAATTTTGTTAAAACTGATTAATTAAATATTACCTATATAAAATTTTGTATTTCCCAGTAAAATTGAATTAATAATTTTCATTAACGTCTAATGATCAATAGTTTTATTTTACTAATATTAACCAAGAAATATCAAATTATGGAGTCATTCAAGCATTTTAGGATCAAGCTCATATCTAGGAGGGAGAGCTATGGAGTCGTGGCCCCCGCTTCTGACTTAAATCTCACATTTTAAGAGTGGTGTTAATGAAATCCAGAGTTTCTGCAAACTGTTTGTCGGATTACTGGGGGTCCACTGTAAATGATTTTAAATTTATATATATATATATATATATATATATATATATATATATATATATATATATATATATATATATATATATATATATATATATATAGTACAAACAGTGGACCCCCAGTAATCCGACAAACAGTTTGCAGAAACTCTGGATATATATATATATATATATATATATATATATATATATATATATATATATATATATATATATATATATATATATATATATATATATATATATATATATATATATATATATATATATATACGGTAATAATAAACTTCTTATATACTATCCTGCATTTAAGTTAACATATGATTTTATTTTGCTTGTCGGGTAGAAGAAATTACTTTTTCTGGCGGTTTGGGAACCCTACCAGATATTAAAATTACACTCGTTCGTTATTTGGGGAAATTATGTAAAATTTATTTTTTTTTAATCTACTTATAGTACATTAAATAACTTAAATTGATTTCATACAAATGATAAATATTATTTTCATTGTTATACAATAGAATTGTCTACGCTGTTAGGTTCAACATTTTACAAGTAAAAGAACGAAACCACTAGTTATATCCACATCAAAAACGAACTAATAAATGTGCTGTGTATGGTTTTGTAAACAATTTTTTTGACTGTTTTTTTAAATTTAATCGGTGTTCGTCTCAAATTCTTTCTAGGACTTCCTTATAGTTATATTTTTTCCATGTGTGTTGCATTTTTTGTTCTTTTTAAGAATTCTCATTTTTGTGTCAGGCTAGGATAGTATCCCGTTATGCCCCGACCATTTTATCTCAAAATGCATATTTTCAAACCAAACTAATAACTTAAAACAGTGAAAGCGGTAAACAGCCGATGAACATAAAAATTTAATACCACATCTTTGGTTTTTGGTTAAAAATACTGTTAAAATTAACTCAAGACATCACGTTATTTGTCACTTTACTTGAGGCGACAAAAGTTCTTACGAATGTCGCGATTGCTGGTACTGTTGTGTGTATGAGTCACGCGCACCAGCGCTTTTCCCGTTTTCCTAAGTTTCTCCTATATAAAGCGTAATTATGACTAGTGTAACAACTTTCTTCTCTATGGAAATTATGAAAAGTGGACCAGTTTCTTTTTCATAGCTCGTCAAATTAGCCTTTTTCTTTGTCTTGTAGTAGAAAGATCATTAAAAAAAATTTTACGTGCTTCGAAAAAGCAAACGGTCGACTTTTTAGAATTTTTGATTATTGAAAGTTGTTACTGTTACGTTTATGTAACACCCAGCCTATAACTACCCGGTCTTTAATAGTGTGTTATTGGTGTTGAATTAATTTCCCAGAGTTGATGCTCCTCACCTATTAAAATGCCAATAAATTTCATCTGATTTGTATTTCAGCAGAAACTGAATAACTGAAAAAAAAAACAATACAAAAATGAAAACAAATCGTATAACAACTGTTAAACCACAAGAAAAAGATTCAAATAAACAAATATTTAATTCATTAAATTTACTACAACAATTAATAAATATTCTATTTTTATATCAAATTAATATAAAATATACCATTGATACACAAGAACCATTATATTATATACAAAAATCACCAACAACATATTCAATTCTACGTTATATAATTATAACATTTTTTCTCACAATTTATGGTATATATTATTATTATCAGATTGATTTGCATCGTTTAAATACATTTTTAAAATTTATAATATATATTGAACGATATATATTAATGTTTATAACAATATTTTATAATAGTGATTTTATACATACAACAATAATTGTCTTTAATAGTTATCGACAATTACATAAAATATTTACTAAAATTCAACAAGAATATAATTTAAAATTATTATATATACAAACAAAATTTATTATTGTATTTACATCTTTATGTGGATTTATTAATATTGGATTATCGTGGTGTACAAGTGCAGATCAAGGAACAATATGGGATCAAATTTATCAAGGGATTTTAGTATTATTTCAACAGATTGTATTAATTTTATTTGGTATATTATTAATAATTATTTTACATAGTTATCGAGTATTGAATATATATTTGAAAGATTTATTAAAAGTATATGAGAAGAATGAGGTAAATACGGTTGGGATTGGACAAATTACCAAGCTGAAAGGTAAGTAGTAAAGGTCTGTGGCATATTAATATAATAAAAGAGAATCAATTAAGCGTAATGTACGCAGTTTACCAAGATTGTGAAATCGATTCTCACTCTTAAAAAAGAAGACAGAGCATAAGGAACTTTAAGCCCGTACTTTGGTGTGATTTTAGTGCAATAAAACGTATTTGTTTACTCTAAATTCCGTGTGAAATTCATGAATCCCAACAAAAAAAGGAGGTATATTCTCTCTTCAAATGTTTGGATTATTCACTAAAAGTTCTTAAAAGTTTTCTAAGGCAAAAATGCCGTGATATCAAACCCTTAAATAACAGAAGATATACGCTTCCAATGATGTAACTTTCAAGAGGTTGATTCAACATGACTGCAGTTGGCAGAGGTTCATTCAATTCAGGCTGTAATACTTGACACCTAGCTAACAGAAGATATAAATAAGGCAAAATGAACTTTTTTGCAGAGGTTTTTTTTTATGATTATTATGTCTACTTCAAAATCCTTTTTAGTTTTATGATTCTCAGAAACCGATTTATTACGCCAAGCGATTTGGAATCCGGATGGTGAAACACAGAGCATTGACTACGTATCATCATAATATCCACTCTTCCTGAATATTCTGGGAAAATATCTAAATTTTGTTGTAATTAACATCTATTTGGGCTTAGCCCAAATCACCCGGTCGAATAAAACTTCACTTCCAATATTTACCTCCAATTTCATTTGGATAGGAAACCTTCCTTCCTTCAAATATGAAATCACTGGCTCCATCGTTAACACATCCATATAGCCACAATTCCTGTTTTTTTGTTATGAAAGTCTTAACTAATTATATAATCGAATTAAAATGAGTATATTATTGATCAAATAGCTTTTATAACAACCAATTTTATAATAAATAAAATAATTTATTTTCAGTACAAAGTGATTCAAATTTAAATAATTCACTATGCTTATGTCGTTTTATACATCAAGAATTAAATGAATTAACTGCGCTATGTAATAATACATTTTCACTATATTTATTAATTGCAATTCTAACACAACATTTTGAGCTTTTGTATATGGAACATTCAGTTGTTACAATAAAAGTTCGGCGTGTCTGTTTTGTATTCTTTTTTGGATGGAAGGTTATATTTCTAGGTGTTTCTTTATGGCTTTGCCAAATTATTGAAACTGAGGTGATTACTTAGGTTTAATCATGAAAAATTTCTTTCATTTCATTTACTTACTGTTTTAGTCGAAGAAAACGATTCAAATTATCAATAAATTTGATCCACATTATCAAAATAAAGATTTGCAGTTGACGGTAAGTTATGGACACACATTTACATTCTGAGCCAACACTGTTGCGTGGATGTCATTAGGTGTTCGTACGAATATGTAATTTCCTATGTGACGACCAACACATTTCCGTGTTACGCTATGGACTATCAGCCTATGTGTGTCTCTACCTTTAATATAGTTTTCCTATAATTTAATACTAAATAAATTAAACACTATTTCTGTATAGAACTCTTTTCGTAATTCAAATCTTTAATTCGATAAATAGATAAAATGTGGTTTCGATTAGGTGTGTATTCAGATCCATAAACAATTTGGATTCTAGTTACCTTGAAACGTATAGATATGTCAAAAACTGGGATTCACAAAATCGGCCCCGTTACAACAATTTCCCATTGGGAAGTTAATAATATTTTGAAACTAATTGATATTTATTAATGGAATAAATATCCTAGAAGAAGGATTGGCAACACACAGTTGTTTTTGGTTTACTGGATGTATGAGATTGTCAATTTAATAACAAGATTTAATCTTTAATTTTAAACATTTTCTTTCAGAAAGACTTATTTAATTTACAAGAGATTCATCAAAAAGTTGACTTTAATGTGTCAGGTGTATTTCCCTTGAAGTTTTCGGTCTTTATCTCTGTAAGTTATATTTAAAAGTATTTTTGATAATTTTTTGATTAGCTTATACTTTTGAAAAAAAACAGGATGCTATGAAAAAGATGTATTTGATAAACTACAAATTTTTAACTAATGATAATAAATTTTGTTACTACTCAGGCTAATAAATAAACTAAAACGTCTCTTTAATTTTCAGATGGCAAGTTTTACGACAACTGTTTTTGTAATCTTAATGCAATTTAGTAGCATGTAACAATTAATTTAAAGGCTTAATAATAAAAATAATAATCCAAAATATTTGTTTTTGAAAATTTTATCATATTTATTAACCGACTTAAAAAGGAAGAGGTTCTTAATATTTTGCTTCCGAATTATATATACGATATCGGAAGTATTGTGTTTCTGATTTAAACAATATTTTTTTGCTCCGATTTTATAAAATTATTGTATTTGTCGACATCTGTCTATCGATCTGTCGGTCAGTGAAACTCATTCAAGCGAACACGCATAACTGCAAAACTACTTGACGAATATGTATACATTTTTTGTACCATAGTGGAGGTTTTTTGGCTTGATCCCATTTCAGAAATATCTCATCTCTCAGTCACCTAACTATGACAGAAATTTTTTTGCTATACAAATGTAGGAAAAGAATGTCTTTAGTTCATAACCAAATTGCAACTCAATAGCTCAAGCCGAAGATACAACTAAGTAAACATACTTGATGAATCTTTATACTTTGGGGAATCTCGCAAAACAATTTCTCACGTGAAGCTGCATACTTGTGATATTCATTATATCTATTGTTACCCTAGATGGAATACATTAATGTTTGTAACTAATTTATATATTAATAGGCAAAAAAGAATTTCAAATAATTCTTTTTCAGTAATTTACTATCAAAAACGAAAGGTATATCATTCGAAATATATTGTTCACAAGTACTGTTGAATACTAATTTGATATGTGTTTATTCGCCATTACTTGGTCCTGCAATATCAAAATCAATTTTTGACAAAATTATACTAAATTATTCAAAATTGAATTTAAATATGCTCAAAATCAGGTGCTTTTTATGTATTATTTAGGTGTACTGCAAAATTAAATTAAGTGCTCAAATTTATAATTAAGAACATGGAGTCATTATGATGCACTGCTACCGTGAAATCACGCTGGCAGAGCGATGTGAAGACGCATATCATTTATAATACAATGTAAGTAGCAGAATTAGGTGCTTTTTAGGTTCTCTAATGGTGTGTAAAAATTAAAAAAAAAAAATCTAGTTAAAATTATATTTATGTCTAAAGTTCACATTATGCAAACTTTGGCTGGCTGATGGGCAATGGTGTTTAACAAAATTTTGGTATAGTTGTTCATAAAAATCACATAATTATTCCATTCCCATTTGTTCGCCCGTCTGTTATCATAACTCGAAAACAACAGGGCATAGTTTACTGAAATTTTGATGGCGTATTCTGGACCTAAAAAAGTAAGTTTATGTTCGTGGATGAGCAAAATCGGTCCAATGGATCTATGACCCATCTTTTGAACCATAAAATAAGGAGAAAGAGATACACAACTTTATGTAAAGTATCTACATCATTTACTCCATGAGTTGTTATTTTCACTTGTTTACATATTAGGTACTTATATTTTTGAATTTCTAAACAAGAATCGATCTGTTGGCTTGAATAAACTACGGAATTTTTTTTTTGGTATTTTATGGAAAATGATGTGATGCAAATTTTTTTTCAAGGGTATAGATAATCAAAAATAATTTTGATATAGGCCAGGATTAACAAATTTGTGTTTATAAATAAAATTATTTTAATTATTAATCGTATAAATGTTCTTATATGAGTAGATTAAATTAAAAAATTGCCATATCTATAGTTAATCCATAATAATCAAATTAATTTAGGTACATATGCGAAATATATTCCAAAAATAAAATGATCTAAGCCTAGAGGATTTAAATTTTTTATGATTGTTTGTAAATAATAAATTTTTTTTATTTATTTCATAGACTAAATGCCTCGAATTAATGCAATGTTAAATAACACAATTAGTAAGCCGGAGAAAGTGGACAAGTGGTGGAACAGCTCTAATTTAAAACATTCTTGGTTGTATGTGTTCCTTAGACGTTGAGGAACATTCATCACTACCTTTGCCTCTTTGAAAATTGAGAAAATTAGAGTAGTTTTCTCAAAAATAATAGTAATAATGATTAACATTTAATTAAAATTTAATACTTTCTATAATTTCACCTAGAAAATAGGAGGATTTCATAGTCATTGATTAATGAATCTAAGGTGCAACAAAAGCAACTGAGGATGCTTACAACCCCATAAAAAATCTACAGTAATAAATAAATTTTGAAAACTAAATATTGTAATTCTAAATTCCACTTCGTAAATAGGTTTTTGGTGGCTTTTAGAGCCGCTGATAAAGAATTTGAGGTCAAAAGGCAACTACTGATGGTTTTAAACCCATTAAAACCATCTATATAATTGAGAGAGTAAATTTTGAAAAAACACTACTAAATATGAATTTAACAATTGCATAGGCAGTAGCCAATTTCCTCATATGGATACTACCCAATGGTACATTCGTACAAGAAAGTTCACGACATACTCTTAAATTAATTTTAGAAACAAAGGCTTATAAAATACCTGATACCTATTAAAGGTATCAATAAATTTGTCAATATATTTTTGTGTAAAATTTTACAAAACTATGATAAAACCACTCAATGATACAAGAATTAAAAAAAAAAAATATTTATCGGGGTACTTTTTATCGATTTGAAAACAATACGATAACAAAATTCAAATTAGATAATATAAATATATATATAATTCAGAAAAATCTGATTTTTTTTTTATTAAAAAAATTGTATTTTCATTTTTGAACTATAGAATATATCCTTTAAAATGAGAATTAGTTTTTTATTAATTACTACAATTGTGCTATTATTGGAACAAGTTGTTGGGCATGATAGTAAGTATTTTGAATTTTACTAATTAGTCTTTAAGTAAGTCAATACAATAAATTTTGATAATCGAATTTTTGATTAAAATAAATAAAATCAATTAAGTTTCTTGACAATAATACTATGTTAATAATTTGAAGTGGTTTAAATGTTTTTTTTTTTAACATTTTAAGGCGGCTATGCGAACCACAGAATCAGAAAATCTACAAAAAAGATAATCTGTAATGCATTATAGTGTAATATAAATTGAACTTTTGTTTTTTTCGAACATAAATAATTCAAAAAACATTTATGACATAAATTTTATGAAATTTAGTATATACCTATTCTTGGCATAAAAACGGAGAGCGTGTATTGTTTTCCCTGAAAAAAGTCTACATATCCATCGTTTTCAGATCCACGAAGGTGATCTTCGGGGTCATTTAATAAACTTGACTTTGTGATTCATAAGCTTAGAATTTGTGGATAATTTTTACAGGCCTATTAAAAAATAAAAAAATAAAAAAGTGTTTCTTAAAAAAACTTGCGTGACCCCCCTAATTTAGCTCTGGATCCGCAACTCATTGTACGTGCCTTATTTCATAAAATTTGAGTAATTATTTTTTGAGTTATTTCTTCTCGAAAATTGAAAGAAATATAATGTATTAGACATTGTGTTTATTATAGAGGTTATATTTTTTGTTTCAAAGTCTCTTAAGAGCATGCTGCCTGTAATTTTTAATAATTTTTGTTTAAACAGTTTATTTTTTATTAAACTGTTTTGAATTACGATATTATATATTTCACATTATTAAGCAGAACCGTTAATTATGCAAAATCCCAGTTCAACATATTTTGGCTTATATAATACTAGAAAAAATTGACATTTTTTAATTCAAAATATAATAGAAACATGAAAAATGATGTTTTTATTAAAGAAATTAGTCAGAAATTATATTGACTATCATTTGAAATGTCAAAATTAAATGCGCCAGACATGGATCCACACTTTTTGTCGCCCGAGATAAAAGTGGCCTCTAGCGCCCTTCCCACGTCTACAATACAAGGGGCAGTCTTTCCCCTTGCCCGTTTTGATCCATCGCTGGGAACTAACTATAACTACTAATGGGTTGTCAATGGGTGTGAAGTAATAAACATCTAAATCGATAAGATAAATATGCTGCATGCATTTGTCCTCAAGGGAGGGGTTGTAATGAGGGGGGTGATAGGCTCCTTAAGAGCTTACATGAAAATATAAAAAAATTGTTCTCACAAAATTATACGTAAATTTGATTAAATGTCTAAGAGGTATAAAGGCCTGGTGCGTCACACTTAAATCACATTTTTATCAAAACTGTATTTTTGAAGTTAGATGACATGATTTCTCAAAAGTAATCAACCGATTTTGTTCAAATTTTGCACACCTCTTCAAGATAAGATTACCACATGCTTGAATGTTGGATTTTTTTTATCACTACTAACTTTATATGACAAAACGTAGTGTAGTCTAAAAATTTTATTACAAATAATAATACCTTTTGGGCACAAAACTTCTAAAATCTCTTTTTATAATTATTTGTTCCTTCTTTCAACTAAGAGCTATGTGTATTTACTTACAGAATAGCTTGCATTTTTAATTTTCGTTGAACCTATCAGGAGTTATTGTGACAACTCCAAAAAACTTTATTCTGTGGGATCGCAGGAAATGAGATTCTAATGGCTGTATTTTCAAAATTTCTAAATGAAAATTTCTCGAATTATGTACAAAAAACTTTTCTTGTAAAATGTAAACAAGTATAAATGAAATATTTTATTTTTTAAATTCTAAAATACGTAGTGAATATATATATAGTTATCGAATCCCATGTAACACTTAAATTCTCATGAAATATAAAATAAAAATGTTCATACGAGCTTTAAACCTCTATTATTTTTGCTATAATTCAAGAAAACTTTTAGGGCTCACAACAATTTTAGTTCGCGTTCTTGAAAATTACAAATACGAACAAGTTCTTACAAAATTTTGAACATTTAACATGACGTTTCTACACTCACACAAAAACGAATGATATACTTGGACGTTAGGGAATTGCCTTTGATATAAAGTTTGATTTTAGAAGATGCGTATTAAGTTTTTTGTTTATAACAGAAAAAGTTGTATGCTATTATGGAAGCTGGGCCACATATCGCCCAGGAGCTGGTAACTGTGATGTAGAAAAAATTGATCCAACATATTGTACACATTTAATATATACATTTGTTGGTATTAACGAGGATGCCACAGTACGGATAATTGATCCGTATGCTGATTTACCGGATAATTATGGCAAAGGTACTATTATTTTTTTTTATACTGATTAAATTTTTTTTTAAATCTAACATTTTTCAGTTAATTTTTTTCAGATGGTTTTGGCAAATTTAACGCTTTGAAAAAAATTAATCCAAATTTGAAAACATTGATTGCTATTGGTGGTTGGAATGAAGGATCCACTAAATTTTCTAATGTAAGTATTTTCCAACCAAATGTCTTTCAAGTTTTTTTTTTCAAAACCTGTGGAATTAAAACAGCCGGTCTTGGTAAGTAAGGTCAACTATAAAGTCAACTTCATTAGTGCAATTTCCGCAGTTTGAGATTCGTGTTCAATTCCCGCTGTCACCATAAAAATTAATTCTTATCATAGACTGAAAGTGATTTTCTTAAATCTAGTGTCTACTACTTAACAAGTGTTAAACCTAAAAAATTTCTAGGTAATGAATGATCCTCAATTAAGAGCACAGTTTGTTAAAAACTCTGTTGATTTTGTCTTGAAATATGGTTTCGATGGTTATGATTTTGATTGGGAGTATCCAAATCAACGAGGTGGTATTGAAGAAGACAAAGAGGCTTATATTGCAACAATTAAAGAATTACATGAAGCTTTTAAACCTCATGGATTAATATTATCAAGTGCTGTAGCAGCGGCTAAATCATCGGCTTCATTATCGTATTTAATACCAAAAATGAGCCCGTATGTATATTTATATTTTTATATTTATGTTTATTTTTTAATTATAAAAATCAATCAATTGGTGTTAATACATTCTTCTAAATTACAGTATTGTTTTTAATTGACTCTATGCAGTGATGTTTATGACACTATTATGTAGTTCATGTAAGGGACGCTAGGGTTGGATATTGAGTTGTCATAAAACGATATCGATTCTAAAAAAGTATCTAAAAATTCTTTCAACTGGCATAGAAATTGTAACGGATTTAAGTTCGATGACGTTCAACACCTTGTTCAATATAGTTAACTTTTTATTTTATTCTGTTCGGGTTTAATTGTAACCATTTATTTGGTCCTAGTCTGCACACGTCGATTCTAATGTGTGATTGCAATAAGCATATATTGTTGATATGTAAGGTAACATGAATACAAAAATTTTTGAAATGCATTTTTTTGGATAACTTTGTTTTTTTTTTCAACATAATCTCGTTCTAGTTTAATACACTTGGGCAATCAAACTTGTTGAGATGGAAGTCTCTCAAACTTATTGAGATGAAAGTATAATTTTGTAAGCATTTGTATGTGCAATGTCCTCCCCATTTGATGAAAATCGTTGTCCGTTAAGCTATTTTTTTATTTAAAAATACATAGAAGTTACTCGGAGCCATATCTGGGACGGTTGATTGCCTTTCAATTAAAATTTCAATTGCTCAATTTTAGCCATTGAAACTGCGATTGCGTTTGTTCGCACAATATTTTATCCATCTTCTGCCGTTAAGTCTTTACCGCTCTTATCTCACTTGTTCTATTTTTTTAAAATAAACTTGAGTTGTTTACTTCAACTGACGATAAAAACGAGATCACTCTATGAATATAGCTGCAAATTTGGCAGAAACCTGGTGAAGAATGATGCTTACTAATAATATCCCATTAGCGATGCTACGAGCGTCTTCTTTTAATTAAACTGCCTTTTAATATAGTAACCCTTCAAAATTCCTCAAAAAATAAAATAAAAATGATTTCTTGGTGAGCAATTCTAGTATTTAGAGAGATTGCAGTAAAATATTAAATTAATTAAGTCGATTGTCAAAAACTAATACTGAATTAATGAAGTAAAACTTCAGTTAGAGCTGTTTTAAATTCAATTTATTAATTTTTAATACTTCAATCATTAAACGAATGAAAATTTACTGTGCCATGTGACAATTAATTTTAACAATGTTACAATTTATATTTAGTCTTAATAAATTTTATTATTTTGCAGATATTTGGATATAATAAATTTAATGGCATACGATTTGAATGGTGCTTGGAATAATTATGTAGGAATAAATGCCCCATTGTATCCACGTAAAGATGAAAGCGAAGAAATTCGTGGTAACTTAAATGTGGAGGCATGTGTTAAATATTGGCTAGATAATGGAGTTGATCCAAAAAAAGTTGTCTTAGGTATGCCATTATATGGGAGATCATTCCGTTTAGCTAATAAAGACAATTACAAGCCTGGTGCACCAGCTACCGGTCCTGGAGTTGCTGGTAAATATTCACGAGAACCTGGAATGGTTGGGCTTAATGAGGTAAGAATGCACATAAAAATAAAATTATTTTTCATACATACAGAATTTTTCAAAATACTAATAGATTATGGAAATTGAAAACGATGGTTGGAATCATTATTGGGAACCAGAAGGTATGGTACCATATATGGTAAAAGATTATGATTGGGTGGGATATGAAAATGAATTATCAATTGCACTCAAAACACAATACGCCATGGAAAAGGGGTTAGGTGGTGTTATGATATGGAGTATCGAAACTGATGATCTTAATGGATTTTCTGGACAAAAATTCGTTTTCTTAAAAACAATGAATAATATTCTAAACGGAGGGTCATTGGTAAGTGCATTCTGAAAGACTAGTATAAAAAGATCTTGGGTCTGGCACCATTTGGAAAAGACATCTCATCTCCTAAGTTATTGCCCAGCTCTTACAAGACCCACACAGTATCAATCAATGCTGACGTTACCTCAGAGGTTAAACCTGTTAACATCATATCTGTCTTGCTTTTAAACGGTCAAAGGCTCCTTGTGATGGGATCTGTTTGCAGAAAAAACAATCAAGCTTATGGTCGAAGTCCCTCCTAAAAAGCCATAGCATAACATATCGTCCAAATGAGCCAATTAATACATTTGGATCTTATAAATTATTATCCTGACATATTTGAGAATTTTTTATAGCGTTTTTTTTTTAATTCACAGCCATCAACGTCATCCACACCAAAACCATCAACCACTACAACAGATCCGTCACAAACCACACAGGAACAATCAACTACAAAACCACCATCACAACCCGAGGGTATTTGTTCAAAACCCGGTTTTGTACGTGATCCTGAAAATTGTAGTGAATTTTATTATTGCGAGGAATTGCCTGATGGATCATACGAACAATACGCCTTTAAATGTGGTGATGGCCTTTACTTTAACGAGGAAACTGATGTCTGTGATTATCCAGAAAATGTACAATGTTAACAAACTTTAAGCGTTATTCGATATATTTTGTATATCTATTAGTTTGAAATTATTTTTAATAAATACTTTTAACCATTTTGTAAAAACTTGATTATTTGTATTGCGTTTAAACCACTGTTTTTATTGTATCAATTATTTGTTTATCCTTGATGAATAAGAGATTTAGAATTTTAAACGTAATTAAGAATTGAATTGTTTCCATTTTCCATATGCTTCCATCATATTTTGACCCAATATTTCTAATTAAAGAATGAGGCTAAATGATATAAATGGCGCCACTTGCTAATATCTACACAAACAATGCATATTAAATTTTGTTTTTCAAGGAAGGCATAGAAATTAATCTTTGAGAGCTTATAACTTTATTTTTGAATAAATTTTTATTGAATTTTTGAAGTTTGTTATGTAGTTAAGTTTTACATTGTCATGTAAAATATATCAAATTCAATGTCACCCAATTTATTTTGTGTCTTTGCTCTTTATATGTCAAAAGCGTGCCTTCACTATTTCAATGACCGTGTAAATATCCTAATTGAGTCATAAAATTTCCCTAAAAAAATTCCAAAGTCCTTGGCCAAGCACACATTTTAATTTAGCTGATGAAAAAAATAGTTTTATCTTCCATAGATAAGCGAATAGTAAAAATTTATCGATAAAAATGCTTATATATACACATTTCCCAGAAATTTGATTAGTCTATTAAGAACTCATTTCATTTGAAAATGAAAAGTTTACTTTTGATTGGTCTCATAACTTTTGTATTAGCCGTCGAAATATCGGGGCATGATAGTAAGTTAAAATTAATGTGATTAAGATAGGATTTTGATATTCTATAAACTGAAACCTACGAATGTTTTGCCATCTGTTATTTTGTCTGTGACAGTTTGTTTCCGAATGAAAACGCATGCGGTGTAGGTGAAGAATGCTTTAGTAGACATTTTTGCAAATACCTCATCAATTGATCACCCTACACGAATGGGACAATTTTAATCAAAAGACTGAGGCTCAACTATGATACCAAATATTAATGTTAAAAAACTTAATTTTTTTTTATATTTATTTATCAGAAAAAGTCGTTTGTTACTACGGAAGTTGGGCTAAATACAGAAATGGCAATGGAAAATGTGAAGAAGAAAACATTGATCCAACTGTTTGTACGCATTTAGTCTATACGTTTGTTGGATTAAACGAGGATGGAACAGTTCGAATTTTAGACGCTTGGGCCGATTTACCAGCAAGTGAGAATGGCGGTGGCAAAGGTAACTTTAAGTGTATCTCAGTTTTATGGTTTACCTTTATTTTGTAAACTCAATTTTGTAATGCAACTATAGAGAATATGCAACTAATTTATATCATATATCTCATTTGAATAGATGGATACGGAAGGCTAAATGCTTTGAAAAAGATTAATCCGGAATTAAAAACAATGATTGCTATCGGCGGATGGAATGAACCGACCGTCAGATATTCAAATGTAAGTATTTTTTTAATTACTATTTGAAGTCATTGTTTTACTCGGCATGTAAATATTTCAGAATATATTAATTTTAGTCTATAATTTGTAACGTTAGAAATCATAGACCGCAAAACCAAATTTTAGTATGAGTGTTCCTATAGTCACGTAAAAGTCTGTTCGTCATCAAGATAGCTCAAGAACATTGATTTTTTATGATAGCACTTCCACGACAGCCCAGTCAAAAAGTATTAGCTTTCTATCTACGATATATATATATATATATATATATATATATATATATATATATATATATATATATATATATATATATATATATATATATATATATATATATATATATATATATATATATATATATATATATATATATATATATATATATATATAGTCAAATCTACAGAAAACGTACCGGTCTGAATCTTTCATGCAATTTAAAATTTGAATGGTGCATTAAACTGAATAAAATACTCGACATTTTAAACTGAATAAAATACTCGATGAAAATAGTGTATTTTGTAACTTTAAATAGACATGAAAGATTCAGGTTGGTTCGTTTTTATACTCATGTAACCAAAAAACGCGAAGACTTGAATATTCCTCAAATTTTTTTAAATATAAAATACACTAATTGGTGTATTTTATAGATAGATAAACAAAATAAATTCTGATAAACAACTCAACACAACATAACAAAATAAATTATCTCTATGAATTGTAATGACGGAAATAACTTTTTTATTATAAAATCAAAAATGGTACTAAAATTACAAAGCTCATTCAATTGAATAATTAAACATATAATTGAAGATGACAGCAATTAAAATTATATTTTATTTAGGTATTCAATGATCCAAATTTACGTAGTACATTCGTGAAAAGTGCTGTGGACTTTGTTTTGAAGTATGGATTTGATGGTTTCGATTTGGATTGGGAATATCCGAATCAACGTGGTGGTAAAGAATCTGATAAACAAGCTTTTATTGAAGTCATTAAAGAATTATATAAAGCTTTGCATAATCATGGTTTGATTTTATCAGCTGCTGTAGCAGCAGCAAAACCTTCAGCGTCCCAATCATACATAATATCAGAAATGAGTTCGTAAGTAATGAAATTGGTCTAAGAAAAGATATTTTAGTTTTGTGTCAAAATTGTTTGAAGAATAAAGAGATTAGAAAATAAACGCATAAAAAAACTCGCAAGCATTAGACTATGGGGAAAATTTTTATTGTAATCATTTAAAAGATAATGATAGTTTTATAACAAAAAAATTTTTTTTTTAATAAAAAATAAATCACTACGGGACACATCCCTATAGTTCTCCGACCAAAGTTTAAGATTTTTACGTTAAACGTTGATAATGAATATGTTTTGAAAGTATAAAATCATGAAATAAAATACAATACAAATTTATGATGTGTGTGGAGTCGGATACTTCGTTCTTATTCAAGCGACGATAGTGAGACAAATGCCGCTGCCTGGATTCGAGCCCGCAACCTTCCAATCTAAATATTATAATAATATCTTTACTACAATAGTAATACAACCAAATAACATGTTTGTGTATATGTCACACTACACATACAAACAAAACAATGGGTAGCCTAAGTATCAGGTCCATAGTTCGTTACCCAGCATTTGTGGTGAAGCTGGTAGCACGCCAGGCTAGCAATTAGGAAGGTTTCGGGTTCGACTCTTAGAATATGTGTGTTGTTTCCATTTCTATCCATCATTTTAATCCTTACAGTAATTGAAAATAAACTACTAGGGGTAGCTAAGGCGTTTAATATAGATAGTATTAGATCTTAGCTCAATATATGCTTAATTTTTCTAGACACTTGGATATGATCAACTTAATGGCATACGATTTACATGGTGCCTGGGAAAGAAATGTCGGAATTAATGCTCCATTATACCCACGATCTGGTGAAAGTGAAACAGATAGTGATCTGAATGTCGATGCATGCGTAAAATATTGGTTGGAAAATGGTGCGGATCCAAAAAAACTTGTACTTGGTATTCCATTGTATGGACGATCATTTCGATTAGCTAATAAAGATAATTATCTACCTGGATCACCCGCTACTGGTCCAGGAATTAAAGGTCCATATACAGCTACAGAAGGAACACTAGGTTACAATGAGGTACGAATAATAAACTAATTTTATTTATCCATGCAAATTTTAACTCCAAAACCCATATTATAAATAACTAATAACTTAAATTCACGTCAAAAATAACTCAGTCTATAACAACTTTGGTTAAAATAAAATTCTACTATTCAGCAGAAATGTTTAAAATATTCATATCTGGTTGTAATGATTACAAAATATAATTATTTGTAAACTGTATTTGGGTTTTTCTATTATTGATTATTCTTAATAGAGCTGTAAGTCGGTAAGTCAGTTTGTTTTAAATGTGCTTTACAACTCACTATTCGTTATGTGTTGTAAAAATTATCCTGTTACAAAAAAAAAAACACATTCTGGTTAAAAAAAAAGATGATTCTCGTTAAAAATATTAACATTTACCCCCTTACGTGTACTAACTCGTACAGATCTATGGGTTTTGGCCCTTAATTCCAAATTGTGATTAAGCTACCAGGTTATTTTTTATGTTGAGTTAGTACGGGTCTGCCGATTCTTTGGCTCTTATGTGGAATCTCTGATTAAACTATCCAAGTGATGTTTAGGATCGAGTTAGTTCAAGTTCTTGGGTTTTTTGGGTCTTACGTTCAACCTGTGGTTAAACTACCCAAATGTAATGTTGTTATGGTCGGAGTTGTTATTGTTTGAATCGTTCTGACCGAGTTATTTCGACCTAAGCCTCTTAAATCCATAAAGCTATTCTTATTGAATCAACATTATTCACACCAGCTCTATTCTGAAAATATATACCGCAAACAAAGTTAATAAATAAATAAAACTTTAAAATAGCACCAAACTATCCGAATAGATATGGCATTAAAGATATGGAAAAGTTATGTACTTCTATATGACTCTCGAAAACTGAGATTTTCAGATCCCTTCCCACCTGTCTAAGTTGTATAATTATCTCATATTAAACTATTTTAAACGCTAATTTTTTGTAGATTCTTGAACTTAATCAAAATGAATGGAATCATCATTGGGACTCCGAAGGCCAAGTTCCATATATGGTGAGAGGATTAGATTGGATTGGATACGACAACGAAGAATCGGTTGGATTAAAAACACAATACGCTATCGATCATGGATTAGGTGGTGTTATGGTGTGGAGTGTCGAAACTGATGATCTCACTGGAATTTCTGGACAGAAATTTGTTTTGCTAAAAGCAATGAACAGTGTTTTGAACGGCGGATCATTGGTATGAATATTTTTTATAATTTATTTAACTAGAAATACTTTTCTGAGAAAGATTTCGATAAAACTGACAGTTTCGCTGAAAAAATAAAAAGCTCTTACTCTCGATTCAAATTTGATTTGAGTAAATTTTGAAAGAATAAAGGATTCTCCGAAAATTATAAGAGTGTTGTTCTGTAGAATGTTCTTTTTTATTTCCTAGGCTACAATAAAATTGGAATTTATTGTAATATTCCGAACTTAAAAATATAACTTTATTTCTCAGTCGAATATTGAAAGTTAAAAGTCGAAAGTTTTACAAAAAAAGGTAATCTATATTTTTCGAGTTTTTTAGTGTAATTAAGGTATAAATATACAAAAATAACATTTTTAGACTATTTTCAGGAATATTGCATAGAATAGATCCGTCCATCCTATATATAAATAGATTTCAGCCATCCTATTTTAAAATATAAGTTATTTTTGAATTTGATGGGTCAAAATTACTTTATAAATATAGTTTTATCAAAATCTGGGCTATAAGAGCGTTTCTATTTTTCGTAATTTGTTTAAGGGTTATAAGATTATTATCATCCAAAAATTGAAAATATCGGGTCCATTTGGATGCCCAGTTTTTAAGATATGATTTAAATTTGATCTGGAGAGATAACTCGTGGACTCTAGCATGTCTTTGAAACAAATTATGTTTGTATTTTTTCGATCTTAATTAACCTAGAAAATCCAAAAACATAGAAAAAACTTGTAACCATTTTTTTGGTTAGATAAAAATATTAACTCGTATATTTTCGAATAAATTTGTTGCTCGTTTGGATTACTAAAAATAAACCTTTCAATAAATCATTATTTTTAATAAAAAGTATTTCTTTTAATATCTATGAATTGATACCTGGAGATAGAGTAGATACCTGGAATTACTGTTAATATTAATTGTTCACCCAAATAATTAATTATTATTATTATTATTATTTATTTTCACCATAAGATACAAACGAACATAGGTATAGTCAGCATGAAAATTAAATAAATTAAATTAAACTATATGGGCACGATGTTACAATATGCTTCTTCAGCTCACGTTTAAATTTTGGCATGCTCTCTATGTTTTTTAACTCTCCGGGAAGATTATTGTACAATTCACTTCCAATAATTTCCGGAGAGTTTTTAAACTTTTGCAATCTATAGTTTGCAATATGCAAATCATTATTATGACGAGTGTTATAATCATGTATTTCACTTCAAAGTGGTAGGTTATGATAATTTTTTTTGATAAATATTAATAGCTCATAGTAATAAATGCCATAGAATGTTAACAAATTATTCCGCTTAAAATGATTAACACATGATTCTCGATAATCAAGATTAAACATGAGCCGAATAATTCTTTTTTGTAGTATAAATATTCGTGTACAATCTGAACATTGCCCCCATAATATTACACAATACTGCATGGCAGCATATACAAACGCATAATACACAGCCAATAAAGCTTCAGTGTTATGAGTTTGTTTTAATTTTTTGATATAAAAATAATCATGTAAGTTTTGTTTATTCGTAGCCATCTACTTCATCAACTACAGGAAAACCGACCACTAGTCCTGTAGAACCAACTGAAAAACCAACAACGGCATCTACAGAGCCTACAAAACCTACAACTCAAAAACCTACAACTCAAAAGCCTTCAACTCCACCTAGCACGGATATATGTTCACATGAGGGTTTTGTTCGTGATAAAAACGATTGTAGTGTATTTTACGAATGCATAATAGAAAATGGTGAATTTAAAGCGACAAAATTCCAATGTGGAACTGGTACGTATTTCAATGAAGAAACTCTAGTTTGTGATTATCCAGAAAATGTTAAATGTGATATTTTATTCTAACACAAATATCAAATGTTGTTAGAAAAATAAAATTTTTGTATTGCGTATTTTGCATTTTATTTAAATCATATTTTAAGAGTTTATGCCATAAAGAAAAAAGTTAATGGTACGTTTAATGGTGCCAATTTTTACCATGGTGTCCAAATCAAATATTAAATAACGGAAATAAAAAATGTAAATATTAGAGTTACCTAATATTTCATTATTATTAGAAGAACCATTTAGCAGACGATGACACATTATTTGACACTTTAATGAAGCGGATCGGTTAATGTCTTTATTTTTCAGAATGTTATTCATTACATTTTCACATCTCATTCTCCTTTGATTATTTTCTTCCATAGGTCCGAAAATTCTTTGTACTATTTTCCTTTCGAATCTTTGGAAGCCCTTTCTTGATCTTTTAGATGTAGCGTCCAACTATTAGCAGACCAAAAAAAAAAAAACAAATTTGTTGTATTTTGGAGTTTAATGCCAACTTGTAATTAAGTATTAATGTTTGAACAATTTGTTATCAATCACACACTACCTGCGTAGTTCATACACTTATAAGATTTTGTTATATAATATAACAACAATATTGTATTATTTTATATAATATACTTAATAATATTTATATTGTATATGCTAGGTGAACTTGAGTTTGAAATTTAAGTGAATCTTTTCCAAAAAGGTGTAAGCTAGCTGTCTCAAACAAAAGTTCTTTTTAATTTAAGAAACAAATATTTTTTATATATTGGAGTGTTCTCTGTCTCTTACAGTTTAAAAGATTAGGCATCGATCCATAGGACCCGATTAACCGACTTTAGCCATTTATGAATTCACTTTTTACGAACAAAAATGGGATATTTAGGTGATTCTATGAACACCTAAACCAATTTTTGCTTTGTGACATCAGTATTTTCAAGAAATACAAACCATAGACTAAATTTACTTACCCTCATATATTTCATGTATAATAAAACACATTTTATTTTTGTGGGTATGAATAATAAAAAAACTAATAAAAATAAAATAAGATCCGCCTTCACAAAAGAAAATGTAACTAAAAGGTTAAAAAATAATTTTAAATTAACAACTTCCACCACCATGAAAAATTTACATTTGGGTTAAATTTAATCACTAAAAGTTGTTTTTGCCCTTTTCCTTATTATTGGAATATCTCCGTTCCAACAAAAAAAACAATAATCGGTGCATAATCGACGAAGTTATCCGCAAACACATATATTTTTGTAGACGGTTAAAAAAATAGATGCATCTTAAAAAAAAAATTTTTTTTTCACTTAATTATGTATTTTATTTCTATTACAGTTTGATACTATTTATTAATTCATTAAATTTGGTACACTTAAATTTACTATCATAAGCTATTTTATTTAATCTGGTAGTATTTTTATTTTTATTTTGAGTAAACTTTATTTAATAATGCCATATAAGCATAACCACCTTTTAGAATCTACAAAAAAATTACGAAATAAATTCAGGATTCGATGATTGAAAGTAAAATAAATAACGTAAATAAGGATTGGTTGTAATTATATACTAACCCCAACACACGTCATTACAGATATTGTTCCAAATGGTCCAATTTTAAAGCATAATGGTTTTTGACAACGCATCATCATAAAACGTAAACATTGATTTGCATCTTTATTAAATTTGTACCAATTACTTTTCCATATACTAATAGCCAGACTTTCACTCTAAAAGAAATTGTTTTTAAACATATTTAACTATTTTTTAAATTAAGCCTTTTCATTTATTGTTTGTAAGGGTTGCTTATAATAAAGGAGAATCTCTTACATTTTAGTGAAAATGTCCACTCCACTATCTCTGACGATTTGTGGGTCAATTAGAGAGTATAGCTCGATAAGAGGGACTCAAACTATATCAAAACATATGTTATGAAAATAAATATTCACCTTGTACAAAACTTCATTTCCAAACCAATAAAATACGACTAAATCATTCATTGTACATGTCCAGATATACACAGCTAAGAAAATTTTTTCCACGTACGCATTTGACTGCAAATGTTTAATACAAGAAAATTAAAATTTATCTCGGAACTGGTGAAAACTACTCCCATTTTAATTAATAATAAGATTTTTATCTTTTAAAAAATAGACGCTCTAGTGGAGGGTTAGGATTTATCACCCCTTCTAAGGGATATTAAATTTTAAACAAACAAAATATTTAAAAGTTTCTTCGAAAAGTCAATACTAATCAATGGTAAATTTTTGTTTATCATTTCTGTAGATTTAATTTCATCAAATTTAAAAACGGTCCAGGTGCTGATTCGATCCAGGTACAATTATAATGTAAATAAAAACATTATCATTTATCAAAAAAAAATTTAAATAAAAAACAACCGTCTTCAAAAAAATGAAGTAAAAACTAAATTAAAAATTTTTCCTTGGGACCAATTTCGTTTGTCAGTCGACACCAACCAATCAATTTTTTAGCTATGGATAAGTTGGCTAAAAGGTAATAGATCGAAAGGTAATTGGTTACAAGGAAAAATTTAAAATGATTACTTACTTTTTAGTTCATAATTTTGAAGGAGATTCTTTTTTGTTTTAAAAATTTTTACCATTGACTGTTGTATTCCTCTTCTCTCCCTTTAGGAATATCATATTCTGATTTCCTTAATACTACCCTTGAGTTATCTCCTTTCCAACAAAAAAAGAATAATCCAAATCGGTTCATAAACAACGAAGCTATCTGCGAAGATCCATATCTCTAAAAATCGTTTTTGCCACTTCTTTCCTATTAGAGACATCAGATCTGGACAAAAAAATGAAAGGGAACTATATGGCGCCAGCAATCATTATAGTTATAATAAACCCATATAAGTTATAATAAACCCATATTTATCATGGTCAATCTTCAACATCTTGCAACAGAGGGCGTTAATCAAGCAATAAAGTTGTGCAAAATCTGGGAATCGCGAAAGTCCGCAGGTCTTTCACTTAGATAACTCGAAAACAGAAAGAGATAGTGAAAATGTATTTTATAAATCTTAAGCGTACATTTTCAGTAACAAATAACTCAAAAAGAATTGGCTTTTCGACAAAAAAAACTTATTTTGTTTAAAATTGACTATTTTATCGATTTATGCTGTTATTTTTTATACTGAAATTGGCACCCACCACTTTCACTAAAGCGAAAATTTTTAACTTATACAGATTGAAGGATTTTCAATTATCTAGATTTAAAAGATCAAAAACGGAGTAGTTTTGACCAGTTCCGAGATAACGCACTTCTTTCTAATTATCTTCTACTATTTTTCCAAAATAATTGAAATGCAATTTTTTAATTATAAATAATAAATTTATGGTTCAATTAATAAAAATTAAGGAAACTAGTAATAGTTTGTCAGAAATTTATTTGTGGAAATTTTTCTTCTACCGCAACTCTATTTAATAAAAAAATATTTCTTACGATAATTATTTTAAATCCACAAAGACAAATTAGCACAGAATATGTTAATGAATGGAATATCATTATTGGACCAATATAATCGTTCACTTTATCAATTAAACTAAAAAATATAAATACAATGTACAATTAAATCTCAGAAACTACATTATAAAAAGTAAAAAATAATAAGATCACAAGATTTAGTACTATAGATTCACAATTATATGCTTTGTATCAGAAACATTGGGTTTTTTCATCTATATCTATACTAATATTAAAAAAAGGAAATAATTCCTGCAGTTCGTAATCAAATTGAGTTATATCTCAAAAACTACTTATCCAATCGTCAAATACGATTTTAGTAATATTTTGATGAAAATTACCTGCAACAAAGAGTTGCATTCAAATTGAACACAAAAATTGTTTTCCAAAACTATATACCCACAAAAAAAATTGAACCAAAAAAATTGTTTAGTAATAGGTTGATCGGTTCTTATTTGACGATTCGGATTATTGGTTTTATAACTATCAATATCTCGAGGCTACTTCAAGTGAAATGTTTGACGCAAGTCATCCAATCGTAAAAGTGTTATTTTGTTTTTTAGATATTCATTACCCTCAGACATACAAAAACAGCTGATTTTTTTTTTTGAGATTTTTAAGGCTGTTGATAGAATCACAAAATTTCGTAAATGTAAAACAAATTGCCACGTCCCCAAAATCCCTAAAGTCCCTAAAATTAACACTTACATAATGATTTCTTGATGTAGTTTAATCGATTTTACTATATCATTTTTAATCTTTCGATTTTTTTCATTTTGAGTCAATGATTTTGATGGTGCATTACCAATATTCACTAAATAATATTCTAAAATATTTAAATAGCCTTTGATACAAATAAAAAAACTTAAAATTAATCCATTCCAAGAGGCAATAAAGAATCCTCCAAGCGCAGTTCCCAAATATCCAGTATAAAAATATCCAATCTCATATCCAGGTGATTTATTATAATCAAATGGTAACCAAACTTGTATTGGTAATTGTTTTTTCACTAGATCCGTCACTGTTCCATTAGCCAATATAAAATATTGTTCACCATTTATTAATTCTTTAAAGAATGGTGCAGACGCAACTACAAAAGTTGCAGTCAAAATCGCACCAGATTGATATAAAGTCATAAAAAATGATAGTTTATCATACGTTTTGTAAAGTTTTCGAACATTTTCATCGATGGATTGTTGAAATTGTCGATCAAGTTTGGAACAATGATCAACAATCAATGATACTTTATCCGTTTGAAATACTAACGTTAAGTATTTAACAGTTGTTACGTTTGTTAAAAAAAATAACGAACCAATTGTTAGAAATTCATCGAAATCTTTGCCAACGAAAAGCAATGCCACAAATTGTAAAATTGTAACGGATGTAAATGATAGGCAACAGAATATACCATACATTCGATGTACAATATTTAACAATATATATTTTGTTTTAATCGGCCATGTTGCATTTGTTTGGCAAAATAATAATGGTCGATATAATATTGGTTTTTGTTTTTTCATTTTGATAAATAATTGTTAAACAATTTTTATTCTTGATCTATGCACAAATATTAAGGAAAAACACTATCAGCTCTGTGAACGGTAGACTTCTTCATTCACAGTAACT
>JAEMTY010000469.1:0-25000 GCA_020423425.1 Chrysopa pallens
TTTACTAAATAAACACTGTATAATTCCCTTCATCTCACTCTCTCGCACGTTAAACCTTATAGGTACCTCTACCTCATTCTCTAGTACGTTATATCTTATAGATACATCTATCTCTATCTCTCCAAAGTTATATCCTATAGATGTGGTTGACTCTTTTTACTGTCGCTTTTTCGTTACATCGAGTTTGAAATCACAACGATACTAAAGTTCACTTGAAAAATGTGATAAAATTCAAATATCAAAAATGATCGTAATTAATTTTATATTAATCTTACCTGATTTAAATAAAATCAATGCCTTCAGACAAGCATACTCAGTATGATCGATTTGTAATAGTGTTAAACGAGTCACAATATCTCGTAAACGTTTGGCATCTTCTTCCAAATTTAATGTTTTCGTTATATTTGTTGTTAAATTATTTATTAAAACACTTTCATCTATTGGTAATGTCCATTGTGCAGCTGTTAGTATAAATAATTCACCCCAAGATTCTTCCAGGAGTATATTTTGATCTTTATGTGATAACTAAAAACAAACAAAAGAAACAAATTATGGACAAGAAAAATGCGCAAGAAATCTACCGAGAAATTGTGTTAAAACAAATGATACGGATTTGTTCGAGAAGACAAAAATGTTTTTACTATGAGTATTCTCCCAAAATATTCAACTCTCTTAGTTTCCATCTTCACTTGCTTTTTTAAATTTCTGTGCTCGTCAGTATATTTATAGACTTGAAACTTACCTGTAAAAAAGATGGAATTGTCCGGGCCCATTTTACAGATAAAAATAATAATTTTGCCGCAGACTCATATATATTTTCAGTAGGAAAAATTGTTGATGATATTGTTGTAGAAAATGGATGAAAATTATCCGGCGTACTCATTTTTTGTTCGATTTTATTATTATTAGTAATATCAATTATTCGGTTATTTTCAGCTGAAATTTAAGAAAAAGACAATTAATTCTTCCATGTGAATATTTTCACATTGCCGTGACCACGATTCAGAACCTGGGTTACTACGGCCACAACGTAGGGTCCTAACCTAGACGATCACGGCTTCTTGAAGTCGTAGTATAAAATGTATAGTACAATATATTATATTATTACAAAATTATTAAAAATAAATAATAAAAATTTAACTTCCACCGTGACAATGTTTTCACATTGCCGTGACCAGGATTCGAACCTGGGTTACTACGGCCACAACGTAGGGTCCTAACCACTAGACGATCACGGCTATTGGAAGACTTATTGAAAGTTTCCAATATTAAATTGTCTAATGAATTTTATTTGGTAAACATTGTAAAAAGAAAGTACCTGTCGTTTGTGTAATACTTTGAGTAGTTGCTTCCTCTGAACTACTAACTTCATCATCATTACTCGTTTGACGATGTCCAGTAGGATTATTTGAATTATTTACATTCCGTGATAATAATAAAGGATCAATAATTTCATTCCCAATTCCCATTGTATTGAATAATTTTCCACGAAAATAAGATGGAATCGAAGTTGGGGAAAACATTGTTGGGTAAAATATATTACTTCCATATGAGCTAGAAGATGTTGCTCCGGGTGGAGTTGATGGTGGTATATTCGCTTCAAATCCATTTGGAGGTATTGTCGGTAATTGATTTGATAAAAATGGATGGCGATTTTGTATTGTCGGTAATGGGAGCCCCGCTCCAGTGGTAAAGAATGAATTATGAAATTGACGAGGAAAAGTCATTCCGGGAAATGGTAATGGTAGTAAATGTCCCGTTAAAGGATTTGTGTGAGGTCCATGATGATGACTATGTGGTATACATGATCTTGGAGCTCTTTCGTGTTGAACGGCTAGAAAAAAAATATGTAAAACATTACCTACTATTACGTTTTTTTCTATTTACGATCCCTAGCTAAAAAGTCCTCAAATTATTTTTTTATAATTATTCCGATAAAAATTTTGAAGGCGTGGGAACTAATTGGCGTCAGTAGGAAATGAATATATTTATTTTATGTTTAATATCACGCATTCCCATTAAAGCTCTTAAATGAATTTTAAAAAGAAAATAAGAATTATTTCCTATTATATTCCATACATTATGATTCGAAATTTTGAATAACATTGTTAACCAAAAAACGACATAAAATTTCAGTATTAAAATATACATTGTAATACGACGGCACTAATTTCGCCAACAAGAAATTAAACAAATAATTAGGTTTACCAAATGTTGAAGGTATTCGTTTATTAATAATTAAATCAATTCTGTAACTGTAGTTTATTAATAATTAATTCAATATCGATAAAGTCTGATTTCCGCCCCACACTCTACTTTGAGAATTGATTTGGGCGGAAATCAGGCCTTATCGATAACCTTCCTTTCTTTAATAAATCGTTATTATTACCTGTTATTTGCTAACATACATTTTATGGTTGATTGAATTAATAAAAAAATTCCTCAAAAGTGTTAAAAAAGGTAAATTATTATATATTAAATAATATGTAATAATATTATATATCAAATCGTATGACATTTTTTACGTTATTCTGGGGCGTAAAAAAGAATTTATCGATACCCCTTTCTGTAATTATACTTTCTGTAATATGCCGTTATTACCTCCTGATGTTTGTTTACACTTTCTGGTTGATTTATTTCAAAATAAATTTTCCTCAAAAGTGTTCACAAAGTTAAATTATTATATTTTAAATATTAAATTGTGTATTGACTCGACTGAAAAAATTATTTGAGCGAAAATACTTGACATTTTAATATGTATTGATATTTTGAAAATACATTGTAATATTAGTTTAAAATGTTTATTTATATGAGTATAATTGCTTTCCTGTATACTAAATTAATTCAAATGTGATAAATGATAATCGTTGTAACTGATGGTAAATAATATCAAAGTCGAATTTTTAAGCTATATAAATCTATAAATTTTACGGATATTAAAAGTTTAATTTGTTAGTTTATTTCAAAATTGTTCGGATTATAAGGGCGATGTTAATAAAACTGGAAACTTCTCCAAATGTAATGAGCTTTGGTATACGCAATCAGTCATGGCATTGAGATTTTTCGAAAAACTAGAATCGAAAAAAAATTAATTTTAATATTTTTTATAGATTTTGATAGCTCCAAAGTCATTATATTTGAATTAGTTATTTGATGAGGTATTTTTTCGCGAAAATAGATGTTTGATTTTTAGTAAAGCATGCTCTTAATAAGCATTTGAACTGTCTCCTTCGATGATTAACACCCTTCATAAAGTTAAAAGGAAAAAACGTGACTGTAGATCGTAAACAAATGAAATCAAATCCTTCTATTTTACATTCATAATTTGTTTATTTCATTTGTATAAATATTAAAATGAAATTAATATATTCATTAGTAGAGTAGACAATATTTTTATTAAGTGCTTCAAGTGTTAACTAATTGATATTGAAAGAGGGATGACATATTTATTTAAACAAGGGGTGTACTTTTCAACTGATTTTTATATCAATTAAAACCTTGGATATCGAATATTTCTTCTAAACATGATGATACACATTATTATAAAATAAATACATTATTGTATTTATTTTATTCATTAAGTTGCTGTGCCCGCAGCTCCGTTGAAGAATAGTTCTTTCATTTTTAATTTAATATATAACCCAATCCTGAAGTCTATTCTAAATATTACTAAATGCATGTTTAAAATCGAATAAAGAGTTTTGGACGGAAATTCAACTCCTCTTTAAGTTTTGGGAATGATATATTATACGGTCTTTGTCCATCCTAAATTAAATTCATTTTTGAAATAGAATGAATAGTTTCAGATATTTCATACTCGTTAGAATTTGCATGTGAGATAATATATATCCACATTGAAGATTCATTCTAAGTACTGCTGAAATTTTTTTTTTTGATATCGGATGAATATCTTCGGAGATTTTTTCGTTTAATGTGCGTGAATATTTTCTAGTAAAAATCGTTAATGAATATTTTAACTAAACCCATTTTATAATTATTGTAAGCAAAACGCATAAACAGTCCACTCGCGGGATGAATATGAATTATTATTTCTTAGCTTCGAATGCTAGACTAAAAACGAAATTCTTGTGTAACAATGTTGATTGTTAAACGTGTCAAATACATTTCTGCAATTTCTATTTTGAACGGAACATTGCCTAAAAGTATTAAGTGATATATAGTGGCGTCTATTAAATATATATGGAACTACCATACACATTCAATTAATTTCAAGTGGTCTTTTGTTATTATTTGTATAAAATTATTGATATTATGTTTACTTTTTTTTATTGAAATACAATTGATCATAAAAAAAAAATATATATATATGTAACAATAAAAATATCTGGTTATGACATTTTTAATAAATTTTATGAGTTATGTAAACATTAGATTAAGATATGTAAACATTTTCAAGAGTAATTATACTTACCATCTTTTTTCATATTTACTTGCAAACATTTTCGAAACCGACATGCTTGACATTGATTACGTCTGGTTACATCTACAATACAACGTCCATTTTCTTTGCAAACATATTCTAAATTTCTGAATTGAAAAGAAAATATTCAATTAGAATGTAGAATTTTTTTCAATTACTTTGCAAGTTACCTTCGAATACTTCTTTTAAAAAATCCCCGACAACCATCACAACTTGCAACACCATAATGTTTGCCGGAAGCTTTATCACCACATACTCGGCATAATACTTCTGGTTTGTTATTTGGCAGTGATGTTCGGTCATTCATCTATATAAATTTAAAAAAAAATCAAATTTCATTTTTTTAAATTGATTAAAACCAGTGAAAATAACAACAACCAGAGTTATTTATTTTGATATTTGACATATGGTACAGTATCAATATTTTAACTATTTTTTAATGATAAGCATTCATAAAATATCCTAAATATGAAGTCCATACAGTTATAAATACATATATAATAACAATTTGATTGTAAATATGTGTACATATTAGCTAAATTTGAGTTGAAATTGTGGCAAATATATACATAGTTTACGAAAGAATATTGTTCTTAAAAAAAAACATTTCTTGTCTTTGACTTTTTACTTTTATAGTTAAAAAGTTGAATCATGGATCCATTAAATCCAATGGATCAATTTTACCCATTCATAAACTTCAACTCGTTTTTATATATAATACACATCACCAAAATTTTAACTCGCTTTCTCATTCCGTTTTTGAGTTATCTTGATGACGGACAAAATGACAGGCCGACGGACAGGCGGAAATGGACTAATTAGGTGATTCTATCAACACCTACACTAAAATTTTTTTTACTTCAATATTTTTTAGTGTTACAAACTTTAGACAAAAATTAATATACTCTTGACATTACGACCAAAAATGTGTATTTTATTTGGCGAAATTTTGCCATATCAATTCATCTTTTGTACTATCGAAATGACAACTTTTTTATTTCTATGCAGTTGTTGGTTGAAAAATAAACAGAACGAAACTATTGATAAAACTATTTAATTCATCATTATTTTTTACTTTTTAGTAGTATTTTTGAAGTTTATTTTCTAAATTTTTTTCCATCGAAATTTTGCTTGGTACAAGTATAAACTAAAATGAAATCTAAACTTTTAATTTAAAAATCAATTTACATAAAAAAATTTTTATTACATTCTTTGGAGATGATAAAGTCTTTATGATAAACATACGGAGAAACAGAAAAGCAATGAAAAATAATAATATGTATTTTAAAAAGTCAATGTATTTACTATAAGAGTGTGGGGACTTGGGGTGTTCTATTGTTAAAAAACAGTAAACTGTTATACAACTGGTAAGCATAACATATTGAATAATTAAATATGTGAAGTATGACACCTGTGAGTGACCTGCGACATTCGATTCCACTACCCCCAAACAAGCGCCGCCAATCACGTATACCACTGGTTTTGTTTTATAAATATAATTATTAACCCTTATTTCAATTATGTGGAATAATTTAATAATTTAAAGAAAAAACTATTTTATTATAAATAATAAAAAATTATAACATCCACCGTGACAATGTTTGCACATTGCCGTGACCAGGATTCGAACCTGGGTTACTACGGCCACAACGTAGGGTCCTAACCACTAGACGATCACGGCTATTGGAAGACTTGATTGGTGCATCAAATAATAAAAGTACTTTCTACTCATTGAAGAAAGTAATAATTATGAAATTGGAACCAATTACTTTCATTTACATGTTTTATGGAATAAGTTCAATTCAAAGAACAAAATATATATGTTTAACAATCTCAGCGTATACCTATCTGAATAACCTTTTTTGAAAATTTAAGTTTCAAAAGAAAAAAATTAAAAATTAAAGTTAAGAGAAAAAATTTGAAATAGCTACTATTATTTACATAAGGCAAAAAAGTATACTTATCTCTACAGTCTAAGCAAAAAAAAATCATTATAATAGCTCCAAACCTAATAGTCATTCTAATATGAAAAGGGTGGTCCTAAAAAAAATTGTTATTTGATAACATAAGGATCCTCAATATTTAAGATATATTTTTAATAGAATTCCGTTTACAGTTTGCAGTATTCTATTTTTGCACACTTAACTACCTCTAAGTCTTACTCTTTAGGGAAACATAATTTTATATTTTTCACTTAAGGGGGACTGTTATTTCTATAAGAAGAATGCTTTTGAATGTATTATCTTTCAATTTTCGCGCATAAGATAACTAAAAAAATAACTATTTAAGTATTGTGAAATTTGGTATGCCCAATATTCTCATGAAAACGGTGGTCTTATCGAAGAGGTTATTCGCGTAAAAATATTTTTAAATATAAAATCGAATTTAGGGCTTTGTCGAAGATTAATTCATGAAAAAAATTTCTAAGTTAAAAATCAAAATTTGATTTTATATTTAGGAGTGCATAGCATATTTCATAACATTTGGATAATTATTTTTTGAGTATTGCATTAAGGAGTGTGCTTATTACAGAACAAAACCCTTTAATTTTTAATGTTTTTATTTTTTGTGCCAATGTTTGATAATTATTTAGTTTTTATTTGGATTAATACTTTAATAAAACAACCAAGTTTTAAATAAAAATAAAATAATTAAAAATATAACTTTGTTATTTTATCTATCTATTAATAAGTGTTTCAAAGTCCAAGCAAAATCTATTTCATTATTAATCAAAGAAAAAAAAATTAATATAATTAATTTTGTTTAAATTTATCCAGAAATAATATAAATAAAAATTCGCTAATATTTATACAAGTACACCGCCGCTTTATTAAAATAGTAAATAGTTTTATAATAAATATAAACATTAGTTAGGTATTATTAGTATAGTATAGTATTGGTATAGAATATCTACTATGTTAATATTAATGTATGGAAAAGCTTCATATCAGTGGACATGGACATGGACATGATACATGGGTAACGACTTATAGTCTGATTGGACGACTTTTGGTTTCATGTTTTACACGAGACCTAACATAAACGGTTATTATATCATATTTAATTCAATATTGAACATTATAAACTATAATATTATCTTGTAATAATTATTTATACTACTGAGAGTCATTCATTCATCACCTCCCTTTTTCATTTCGACATTATGAATCGAATTTTGTATGGAAATATTCATTGGTCTACATTAAGATTTTCTATCACATACTATTGCCGTTTTTATTGAAAATTTGTATAATTTTTATAATTTGGATTGTAAACCCATAGAGTTACATAAATAGTAAAGAAAATTCTTAACAGCATTTAGACAGCCGAAAATTGTGCATGGGGTACAATTAACATAAAACAAATAATATGAGAAAGTGTGAAAATTGCATTGTTGTAAATTTCTGCAAAAGTTGAGGTCGTAGAAAAAAATATTAAATGGCAAAGTTTTAGATAAATATTTTTAGTTTTTTATTTATTATTTTGGTACAAACCATTCAATTTTAACAAAATTTAGTAAAAGTGTGAAAGAGTCCCAAATAGTCACCGATTTGTTTATGGTAGAAAGAATAAAATATTTTCGAGATAATACATTTTTTGTCGTTAGGAAAATTATCTATTTCTTATAGAGCTCATATTTTTGCATTCGCATCTTCTTTCGTAAAAAAAAATAATTAAAAAGCATTTCATACTCCACATTTAGGAAAATGCCTAAAACGTTAAAAACTTGTTTAAATTTATAAAAGTTTTGAAAACCTAACTAAACCATGCAATTTCACGAAAAATAATACAAAAGAAACTATTTTTCAATGTTTGAAATGAAACTCAAAGTTTGAACAATATCAAAAACCACAAACTTCTATCTGCTTGTAGCACATTAATGGTTTTATTAATAACACATGAAGATAACAACTAACAGAGTCAATTGCTTAGATACTCGGTATATAATTGAATTTCATTGTTTGGACTATTTTTAATTAGCATTCATAAAATACTATAAATAACCAGTCTATACAGTTAAATATGTATACAAATATAATAATAATACGTATAATTACCTATATTATCCAAATTTGCGCTAAAATTGTAGAGAACTCAAACATTTTACGAAAAAGTGTTTCAAACATAAAATTTATGTTTCAAAAAAATTAACATTTTTTGTATTTGAACTTTTCTTCTATCTTTTATAGTTTAAGAGTTGGGTGAAAGATCCATTGAACCCCATATATACCAATTTTGCTCATTCACTGACGTATTATGTTTCCCAAAATTTCAGATTTTTGTTTTTTAGTTATCGTGATGATGCACGGGCGGAGGGACTGTCGGAAATGGACTAATTAGGTGTTCCTCTGAACACCCATATCAAAATTTTGTTTGCACGGTCAATATTAGATAGCGTTACAAAATTTCGACTAAAATGAATATACTCTGCCATATTATGCTTATTGAGTATAAAAATGTTCGACTGTTGTACCAATGATTTTGAGTGACAATCATTATTTGACTTCAAACAAGCTTTTAAAATCATAATATTTATGAATTGGAAATAATCATATGTATGTATGTTATGTACCAATTTTATTCTTTGAAAATTTTATTTAATTATACTAATTATTTTTTTTTTTTATAAAATATTTTTATTTTACAATTATCATAAGCATATAGTATTTACCATAATATTTATAAGGATAATTTAATAAAGGGTTGTTTTCACCTCCATACATAGTCCATTGAATTGGAACAAAAGGAGGATTTGCTCGCAAACGGTCGATTATTTATAAATTTTTGATATGATCACTAGGCTGGTTAGTAAGTGTTCAAAATAAAAAATACAAAATTTCCTCCCTTCTGTGCCTGACGTCATATTGAACAGACCGGGAAAAACCGAGGCATTTTTTTTAGATTTTCGCTTATTCCGTCAAACTTCTTCAAATTTAACATTGAAATGGAATCTTTTTTAACTAGATTGTATCGAAACGAAGATATAAAATCTAAAGATAGTGCCGATTTTTTTCGGTTTTTCCAATATCGCGTTGAGTGCGGTAAGGGGGAAAATTATGTTTTTTTTCATTTTAAACACTTATTATAACTATCCTAGACAACTTATCAAAAATTTAGAAATACCAGACCGTTTGTAAGGTAAAACCCATTTTACAATTTTAATTTGATATTTTGGCCAACAAAATTTTGATCTAGGTGTTCATAGAATTACCCTGTTTACACTTTTGTTTGTCTATAATTAAGATAACTACAAACGAAAAAGAAATAGCGATTTGAAATTTAGGTGGAATGTTGTAGAGCTATGAAGTGAGCTTAAGTTTGTGAATGTGTCAATTGGGTCTAATGAATCCATAACCCAACTTTAAAACTCTAAGATATAGAAAAAATTTTAAAAATGTTCGTTTCTCCACATACAAGCAAACAACTTTTGTTTGAAACAGCTTTGTGTCAACTGTTTGGATTCGTCAAAATTTAGCTGATAAATACATTATTATTACATAAAATAGCCTTATAATTATATGGACTACATATTTAGTATATTTTATGAATGCTTATGATTAAAAATAGTACAAACATTGATAGTCAATCATATGTCGATTACCTTAATAATTGACACTGTTAATTTATAACTTCAATTGGCAATCATTAATTCTCCCCAAAATAATAGAAACAATTTCTACACAACTTTATCAAATATAGCTGAAAGGAATACATCGATGAAATCAGTAATCCAATATTGAAGTTTGACACCGCAGTTTGTGAATATAGAGATTTTACGGGGATTTTTAAATTTGTATTTTTTTTGTTTAATATTAAAATGGAAGGAAAGTTAGTTAGTTATTTTAATATGAATAAAATACTGTTGAAAAATTGACAATACAAGAAAACAAAATTTTTAAATAAATCGATTATTGTGTTTTGTACCATAGGCACTTGTCTCCATTAATTTTTTTTTTCTATTTTACTGGATTCCGATTTTTTTCACTACCTTTACAAATAGTTAAAAATTTCCAAAAAAAAAAAAAAAAATATATATAAAGGTTTTTCTTTACTTTTTGAATTTTATTGACGATTGACGAAAAAAATTGAGAAGTCTAACTTTATCTAAACTTATCAGTAAACGAATGTTTAATAAATTTTTGTACTCCAAATTACTTTATATTTATTGACACTTTTGTTGTTTTAGGTGGTTAAACGGAAATCCGCCATGGATCCTGACTATAACTATACTGGGTCTAACTTCAGACTGTAACTATGCTAGGTACTTACAATAAAAAATTGCCTAAAAAATATGAATATTTGATTAGAATTATTACGTAAAATTCCCTGAAACACAGTAGCGGGCAACAGACAGTTTAATACAAATTTTGAGCTATTAAAAGACAAAACATATTAAACATCGGACATTCGTCAAAATATTTTGTATTTATTTTTATTGTTTGCAATACAAACAATAAAAAAATTAACAGTTGGTAAAATACGACATATAATTATTATATTTGACTCTACTTCCGGTTAAATGAAATACCTAATATTTGATTTTTAATTTTATTTACCTACAGCAAACATTTCGTGATTACATTTTTAATTTCGAGTTTATATTTAAGCCATATGGAGTTTTAATAACTTTTAACAATAACTAATAATACTTTGCTAAAGAAAACCAAGTGAAGATAACAACTAACAGTGTTTATTGTCGATGTATGGTTAAGCATCAATGTGTGCTATTTATAATCATGTAGAAATTTTTATAAATGATATGATATGCTTATGGGCCCAGACAATATGGTCCATTACAGACAATATTATGTTTGCGAATGGTGTAATAATATGGATAGAATGATGGAAATGCTAAATTCTGAATAAATTTATTTTTGCAATCCGTAGCTGTTTTCAAAATTAATGGACGTTATTCAGGCGGTTCATTAATAAATTTTTCGATTGGTTTCCTTTTAAAATTCTTCATCTCCTCACAATATTTTTTCCAGAAACTCTTGAGGAATGTGAATGAGGAAAAACTAATAGTATAAATTGGTTAGGTACTCGATATACAGTTCAGTATTTCAGTATAAAAGAACTAATTTTAATTATTAGCATTCATAAAGAACCCTAACTATGCAACCAGTTTGTTTTCTTCTCTCTTTTATGGTTGAAAAGTTGGGTCATGGATCCATTGGACCCAATGGACCAATTTTGTTCATTCATGTCCATAATTTGACTTTTATTGTCTTAAATACGCCACTTTTCGTTGTTGACTTATCTCGATGACGGAAAGAGGGTGAATTTCAAAGATTCGAGACGTGAAAAAAAAAAGAAAATAGACTATATGAATTGGATTGAGTACAATATACTAAGTCGGCCACTACAATCATGCTGGCTCAAAATTCATCATAAAAATTGCTTTACAGTATGCGCATTATTATTAAATCTTAAAAACTTATTCCGTTTATTTAACAGTGGTTATTATTAAAAGCAAGAAAGTGTTAATTTAAGTTCATTTTGATTGATTATTCTTTAATCGAATAACCTTAAAATACCAGAAATATAACACAAATATAATTTTACAATGAATTATTATTGGATGGAATGAGTTGAATCGAGTATTACATGATGACTTATATAATAACATTTTACGCTACTATCTATCAATGCTACTGGCTAGTGGGTGATGATTACGTCCATGTATTGTAAAGACGTACATATAGACTGAGAATTCATGTGCAATTTGAATAACCGTCTTGCTGTAAAGCTATAATTTTCTTAAGTGATGAATCATGTGAAGAGCGAAAACCACGTTCTAGTAGGTATCACCCCGACACGTCATCAGCTTTTATATATTTGAAAGGGATATGAGAGCTGGGTGCAAAAGGTAAGAGCTCGAAAAAAAGCTTCAAATAAAAATTGTACTGTATTGGAGGTGAAAATTGTACGGCATTGGTGGTTTCCATATAAATCATTACTGAAAAATAGTTATAACCTTATAGAATGAGTTTTAATCTTTTGATCAAATGATTTTGATTATCATTTCAACATAAAAACGGAAAAAAATCTTTAAGCGCGTATAAGTTATTCGTTTTAGAATCAATTTTAATTTAATTTTCGAATTTTGTTTGGAATTGCATCTAGTTTCTCAATTCGATGTGTAAAATAGCAAATTATCCCTATTACTATTTAAAAACTACACAATCAAATATTGATTTTTACTAACAATTTTTTTCGAGGAAAACTCCTTGGCATGATGCTCTTTGTGGTTTTCATGTGAAGATTGTGTATACCAAATTCCATTACATTTTGAAACGTGTATTTTTTATATTATAGACGGAATTACTAACGCATTTGACGTGCATGTATAGAGGTTATGTGACATTCAAAACCGCAGATATAATTTTTCCTATATATATATATATATTATCGCTTCCATACATAATATTTTCCTGTTGTTATTGTCAATCATTAAGCATACGATGACTTATTACACAATATTTTTATTAATTGTGTGAATTTGTACACTTGTCTATCTATATAATATACGAACGAACCTACATACGTATATTACATATACGATTATATTCTATCGATAAAATGTTATCATATTCGAAAAGATATTATATATATTATGTGCTGTAGGGGTTTTTATGTTGAATATCTACATCATGTAACATAGTTATAAGAGTGAAGGAGGAGAACACTTGAAAATAGGGGGTTTTTACTTACTATATCTTAATAAATATGTGAGCTTTTGTTGCAAAGCTAAGTATTTATAAAAGTATGATGGATATATTCTTTTGTATAATATGGCCTTTTTAAAGTAAAATGAGGTTAGCTTTTATTATGTTTTGTTACTCTGGTTTAGATCTGAGATTATTTTGTCAAGCTAGGATCGTAAATAAATTAGCATAATAAAATTTTTCTTAGTCAGCAAGTCTGTGATGTGGATATCAAGGGGAGTATTAATTATAAAGACACATTATTTTCGCGCATAAAATTTCAAATGTAAGGAAATGTGGAATGTACAATGTTTACATGAATACGCACGGCTTTGCAAAGAGGTTTTCTCTTATAAAATTACTAAAATTAAAATATTTACTTTTCATTTAGAAATATTCTTCAACAAGCCTGTCGTTTTCATGTCAAGATTATGCATGCTAAATTTTATAATATTTGGATATTTAGTTTTATCCGGCAAAGCGAAATGAAAGGGTTATGATTTAAGCAGCCTTGGGTGTATGCTTTTATGTACGTATGTTCCACAATCGATTTTCATGAATGAGGTATCAATCGACTAGTTATTTTGGTCCTGGGGACATATATTATAAATATAAAATGAATATGGCGGATGTAACATAACAATAATTGAGGATCTAAAATTTTTTTTATTGAAATGTCTTCTCAACGTATAACTTCTAAAAAACTTTTCTAGTAATTGATGCAATTTGATTAAAAAAAAAAAAGAAAATCCGAAGCGATTGTTAAAAGTCTTAGGAAGAAGAGTAGAGGGCCATAAACGATTTTATTAGAATCGGATTAATTTTTAAAATCAAATTCAGTCAAAGTATTAAAAATAGTTCGTTTGTTCGTTCCGTAAACAGGTAAATCGAGTATAAGGTAGTCATCAGAAAATGTTAACATATTCATTTCTTGTCCATTTGCTGGTAACTCAATCCGCGTTTCTCTGTTTCGGTTCGTCACTGCCTTTCGAATATTATTATTTGTTCTGCGATACAGGATCTCAAGTATCTCCAGTTTGTAATTTCTGGTTCAAAGAATAACAATAAATTTTGGTTCATACATTTTATACTAAAAATAAAGAACAAAAAACAGGCAAAAATTTAACCTCCACCGTGACAATGTATACACATTGCCGTGACCAGGATTCGAACCTGGGTTACTACGGCCACAACGTAGGGTCCTAACCACTAGACGATCACGGCTATTGGAAGACTTGATACTCATCACAAAATATAAGAACTAGATAAAGTTAATAATTATTTTCATTCTTAGATTTATGATAAAAAGCTACGATAGATATAAATCTAATTTTTATTACTTTCTGAACAAAATTCATCATTATCTATTCAAAATTTATAAAAATTAAAAATTGTACATTTTGTCGAATGGTTCACGCAAACTGTACCATATTTTTGACGTAATCTTATCTAAATTATATTACTTGAACTCATAGTCATAGTGTCTATAACAGATCAGGAGCTTACTGCATCAATATATTGAATTTTTTGCTACAGTGAAATTATACACAAGATAATAGTAGCTTAATTGTTTTTACCCTTAAAGGCGAGAATCTCCATGAGTTCGCCATTTATAGGTATTTAAATAAATTCAATACGTTCTGCTGTAAACGTTAATTATACACACACAATTCAATACGTTTATACACCTTATATCCCAAATTGTAACACCTAAAGACATCTTACATCCCAAATTCTAACACCTAAAGACAGGACAAACTTTGGTTTACAAAACTTACATTACAATTTAATAAAAATATCTCACCAACTTCCTTGCACAACTAGCTCAAAAAATTATTATACAAATTTTATAAAATTTGACTAAATCTTGACAAGTTTTCCTCCGTTTTAGTGTTTTCATTTTATTAAAATATACCGTCCATATTTAATTATTATTAAATATTCTCGTTTCTCGGAATGTGGACAAATTTTAGGATGTTAAATAAAATTCATATTATGATACCTGATGATGACTAAATTAAAAGTCGAAACGTTGCAAAGTAATAAATAATTGTATTTAACATTCTTAAATTTGCTCAAATCCCTGAAAACTTCGATTGGATTATTATGTTTAAGTTATTTGTGCGAAAAAATTGAAATTTGCAATGTATATTGGCACTTTTAGAAATTGTTTTTATTATCGACGTCTCTTTTATAAATCTTAAGTGGATTAAGATTAACTTAATCTTAATTATTAACTTAATCTTAATAATTAGCACTTAGTTTTCGAGACAAAAACTGAAAAAAATCAAATCATTCATTTGTACCCAATATATTAAATATTATTTTTTTCGAAAACGTAAGTCGTTACTTTGTAAAGATAAATTTTTCATGAAATTTGGTCAAATGTAACTGTTTTTCTGTATATAATGGGACTAACTAGTTCTTACATTTGATGAAATATTATTGAATAAATAATATTCTACATGTGTGCAAATGCGAGTGAAAATAAAGCATATTTTTGATACGGTGAATTCCTGATCTTACATCGGATAGTCCAATATTCGAAAATTGAATATTTATTGACAAAGACATGTGCTACAATGATAAAGTATTTTTTTATTATGGGACTGAAAACATATACACTATGATGGCATTGAACAAAATAAAAGTTTTAGGAATAAATTTCATGGATATTTTTAAAGTTTTAATATGATTATTTTTTGTAAAATCAATCCATTGTGAATATATTTATATAAAATTTTATGCAGTGTCAATGTTTTGTTGTAGTTTGTTTTTTTTTTTTAAGTTTTGTTTTATAATACAGAATTTAAAAGTTCAAATTATAACATCTTCTTAGTTGATTTCGGCGGATAATTCGGAAGTTAGTAAAAATGCGTCTAATTTGACAGGTAAATATAATTTAGATTAATGTAAAATATAAAATAATTTTAAAAAAATAGTAAATGTATTACTGCATTCATGATTCAAAAATTGTCTCTTATGGCTTAACCTCCTTTGTATTCGCTTTGATTTTCTCCATCAACGAACCTTAAATTCTTATTGTGAAATTCATACAACAAATATAGACACTGATAGAATCGTAACTAAGAGTCCAGCATAAAAATTTAAACATGTTGACAAATTTAATTACAATCACAGATATGATAACCCTATCTTGATAACATTTTGATTTTAAATACAAAGTGATTTGTATTACTCTATAAATAATTGCACCAACATAATTATTAGTACAAAAAAAAAAAATAATAGTTATCAAAATACACGCACTTATATAATAGACCACCCCCTAATATTTATCTTATCATATGGATTTTATATGAGAAGGGGTTGTTGAATGTTATTTTAACTAAGGGTTTGTTACAATTATTATTATTATTTAAACACTCAACAAAAAGGTACACATAATATAAAATTTATTATTAAACACATATGTTATAATTCACATCTCATAAGAAATGTTTTTTGGGCTCATATGACTGTTTGGAAAAACTGATCGAAGCTTAAAGGTACATTTTAAATCAATTGTATTTATTTATGTTGGAATCGACCACAATTGATATTCTTTCGATATTAAATTGATGATAGTTTGAAATGTTTTGAAAAACACATCGATGGTGAAATATATTTAATCACTCGCGAAAATAATAATTTCAGACTACTAGACGATCACGTCTCTTGGAAGACGATCACGTCTATTGCTAAAGAATTATTAAAATAAAATAATACAAATTAAACATTCACCTTCACATTCACATTGTCGTGACCACGATACGATCCTGGGCTAGTACGTGCGATTACTCCGTAGGGTCTCACCCAATAGAAGATTACGATTCTTGGATATGACAGCGACAAAATACTGGAATTTCTTGAAAAATTTTTTGTCAGAATTAACAAAAAAAACTAACTTCCTCTATCACGGACGGCTCTTGGAAGTGTTATATGATTAATATAAAGAAATAATAAAAATTTAAATTCCACCGTGACAATGTTTTCACATTGCCGTGACCAGGATTCGAACCTGGGTTACTACGGCCACAACGTAGGGTCCTAACCACTAGACGATCACGGCTATTGGAAGACTTGATCGATGATTAAAATAAAATAATGTGTTTAAATATAATAAATCAAAAATACTTTCTAAAAATCTGTAAAGTGTAACAATATTTAACCACAGGCGATCTGGACAATTATAAAGAATAAGAAACAGTTGTGGCCATTGCTTACTTAATTCAACACAGTTAGTGGTTGACTCTATACGGTTAATTTTTACTAATCGAATGAATGGTATTTTTATTATAAAAGAAAAAAGTCGAAAATTTCTAAAATTTTGAAAACTACCCTCAAAATGAATCAAAATTGATGTAAATACTGAATAAAAATTATGTCGTCAGTTTACTATCTTCTCAAATATAATTAGATAAAAATTTTGATCATCTTTCATACATCGTTAAAAATTTCTCTCCGAAGATTTCATAGGCTGAACAATATTTGCAATAATTGTTTAAAAAAAGATCTGAAAGTGAACTTATTGAGCATAAAGCAATATGAAAAGTTTACTCATTTTGCCAGCTTTCCTAATTCGGTAGAATACATGTGTTATTTTAATTCCTTGGAATTTTTCATCCTTTATAGACATTTACAGTATTTTAATAACTTGGAAGGAAAAATCTGAAGCCAAGAATATGAAAAAAAATTTTTTTCATTTGGGAGTGACGCTTGATATATACGAAAAATAAAAAGAAAGCCATTTCCTTTTCTGGAGAAAAACAGAACATTTGTGCCTATTTTCATCAAAATCTGAAATATGTCAGTGCTCCAAATTTGATGATTTAATATGGAAAGATCCTCACAAGCAAATCCAAATTCTACAATATAATAATCCAAATATTTCTTTTGGTACAGAATGTATTTAAAATCAATGGATCATTAAAAATAGATCAAAGAATGTAATACTGAATGCAACACCTTTTTCAATCACATATACAGGGTGCATATATAATTAAAATCATAAAATATAAATATATATATTGATAAAATTATTGAACTGTTAAGGGTTAAAAAAATATTAAAAACCTTAATTTACATAATGATTAAATGATGACTTGATAAAAATATTTATACATAAAAAATCAAGATATGTATTGTTATTTAAATTTTAATAGGCCTTTCTTTGGTTGAAACCATTGAAAATTTTATTTTATAATTATTGCTCAAACGGATTGATAAGTATTAGATATTATTATTATTATTATTATTATTAATATTAGTATAATAGTTTATTGTAAGTTATATTTATTTTAAGAGGAGGAATGGAGTTTACGAATGTATTAAATTTAGTCTAAAATTTGTAACGTTAAACATATTGATTGCACTAAAACGATATTAGTATAAGAGTTTTAGGAATCATTTAATTAATGAATTTGTGTATGCTCCTGCCTACCATCAAGAGAATTCAAAAACGAAAAGAGATACCGGACTGGTGACGTTCTAAACCTAAAAAGGGCGCTTTGGTTCGTGAATGACCAAAATCGGATCACTTGGTTTCATGGATACATGACCTTTCTTTTATACTATAAGAGATAGATGAAAAGTTCAAATATACAAAATTAGACTTGTTCCGATTTGTCGGCGACTAGTCGGTAAAGCCAACTTGTCGACAGCTTTCAAAGTCGGCGACTATTCGGTAAAGAACACCGACTATCTAGCTCCTAACTTTGTATGAATTTTTTAATAAAATTTATTTAGGAGGTATTACATTGAATATAAACCTTGATTGTTAATTAATACTTTATTATTTTTATTTTAGAATTAGTAATGTTAAATCAAAATCGCATTTTGTACTGTAAAAATTAAAAAATTAAAAATTTTATTAATTCTAAACATCTTTCATAATAACAAAAGCAATCAGATTCTTTATAACCATACATACCCTAATCAAATTAAATTTGGCACATACAAAAATTTTTTTTCATTTTATTCTGTGATCGGTTTGGCCGACTGTGCACCCAGCCGAATAATCACTTAGTCGGCTAGTCGGCTAAAGTCATACTCGGTAGAACTGTACAAAAAATGCTTGTTTCCAAAAAACAAACTACCTTTGTTTGAAATACTTTTTCAAACGATAATTATATTTGCCACAATTAACTGTATGCATTTTGTGTTAAGTGTAGGTTAGACCGAGGTTCGACAACGCATTTTTATTATTTGCGGTCTAATGGTATTTTCAGAATTCATTTAGCAGTGTAACTATAATGTATGAGTTTGTACGGAAGTGTAACTACATATCGTGTCAGAAACTTCCTTTCAAAAGTTCCCGTTTGTGTCAACCGATCTGTGATAATTCCTGACCCAGTTTTATCAATTTCATAAATGTTAATTATTATAAATAGCTGCAGAAATGATACTCAGTCATAGACCGGATATGATTGGGTAGTTTAACCAAGCTTACTTACAAATAATTTTTGTAATTCAAAATCTTACAGCTTTCGACTTCTGAGGGTCATACTTGTAGATTATTTAGTTTCCTATAGTAATTAACAGATATTACTGAACCACAAAATGTAAAGTTCGGCGGAAAAAAATTTCAAAAATAAACAAAATATAAGATAAGAAAGGATTAAAAAATTAGGGGCGCTAAAATTATAAATCCGAAATAATATTTATATAACCCTCTTTTAAATCAATGCAATGAATATCATAATTAACTACAAATACACAAAAAAAATTTGATTATCACCTGTTTATAAAACACAGCAGCGTGAAATTGAATTAGGAAGCGACAATTTTTGATTAATTACATTTTGGCACGCGGCAACGTGTGCTGTGTTGTTTATTTACGTTCATCAGTCTTTAATAACGCGTGTATGTATTTATTATAATCATATATGGTCACACGCGGAAGTATACAATAATTAAGTAGTTAAAATGAGATTAAAAAAAAACCCTTTTAACTTCCAGCTTATATATAAAATCCTAATATGTTCTGATTTATGCGAAATCATACATGTAATTGTCCAAGATAGTTTAAGTTAGTTCATGAATATTTAAGATATTTGAAATAAAATATCAAAATTACACATATAGTAATAATTTTGTGTTAACTACATTATTGTTTCTCCTAGAGATTCTAGCACCAAGAGGAGAATTTTTAAAATAAGATAAAAAACGCGAGAAAAATTATTGTATGAAATGTGAATCTCATATGTTCTCCCTGATATAAACAGTTTTTTGTTTTTGTTTGTTTGTTTGTTTGTTTGTTTTTTTTTTTTAAATAATTCTTTAACAATATTGCACTATATATATAATATCACTTGCAAGAGCCGTGATCGTCTAGTGGTTAGGACCCTACGTTGTGGCCGTAGTAACCCAGGTTCGAATCCTGGTCACGGCAATGTGAATTCATTGTCACGGTGGAAGTTATATTTTAATTTTTTTATTGCTCATTATATGAACATAAGTCCATCTTGGAATCAGTGTTTTATACCATGTCTTCCAAGAGCCGTGATCGTCTAGTGGTTAGGACCCTACGTTGTGGCCGTAGTAACCCAGGTTCGAATCCTGGTCACGGCAATGTGAATTCATTGTCACGGTGGAAGTTATATTTTAATTTTTTTATTGCTCATTATATGAACATAAGTCCATCTTGGAATCAGTGTTTTATACCATGTCTTCCAAGAGCCGTGATCGTCTAGTGGTTAGGACCCTACGTTGTGGCCGTAGTAACCCAGGTTCGAATCCTGGTCACGGCAATGTGAATTCATTGTCACGGTGGAAGTTATATTTTATTTTTTTTATGAAATGTCTATTGTTCGTCTATCTGAAAATAGTAGTTTTCAGGAAGTCGGACAATGAACAAACACCCAGTTTTGTCAGGTATCGATCAAAATGGTTTTTTATATTTTTTTATTGACTTACATAATAATTTTAAATTATGAACTTATATAAATAATTTTCATGACACTAATTGCCTTTCGAAGTATATTTTCAACTAAAAAATTAATTCGTTGGCGCCGATTTGTTTATAGAAGTATCTAATTTAAATTATTTTTTTTAGTTCATATTTTTGACAGCTCTTTTTTTAATCTTTATTTTTTATTAATTGAATGAATGATTTTCCCATTACAATAACAAAAAACAAATATCCGTCAATTTGTGAGTGAAAAGGAAAATATTATTACACTATAAATAATTAAGTCACATATATAATTTTAGCTTAATGTTTATCATTCAGTAAAAGCCGTACGGTCTATCATAAACAAAATCGAAAATATGAATTATTTATAATGACAGTTATTCCTTTTTAAATAAAAAATATTTTTACATTTCCGTCGATACAAGCAAAAAACAAATTTATTTCAGAAAGTTTTATAAAATAAATAAAATAGTTACTCACCTTGACCAAATCAAAAAACAAAATTTTCTTGTTAACTCAAACACGTTCTTGAAATTTCACAAACTACACTTCGAATATGTAAAAATGTCGTCAAATATCACGACAGCGATAATAAAACACAACCAGAAATTTTCTTGACGGAAAATTATGATAAAATAAAATTCTTTTTTTCGATACAAAATCACAAAAAAAAAACCAACCCCTATGTTGAAAATAATAATAATTTTCAAAGCACAATATGCATTTTTATTGGTTTCTACCCTTCATTGTGTATACAATCGAATGTATACGATTGGCCAAACATTGGATAAGGGTGGAGTTAAAATCTATATAAAATAACTTGTTTTGTGTCACATAAGGGTTGCAAGGTAGGTTGGTTTGTCATTATTTAAACATTTTAAAAGTCATTTGGAATGAGTTATGAGTTAGTTAGTTCTTCGATATAGAATAGATGAAAAAGTTGTGTGGTTTTTTGAACTTGAATGTCGCACACAAGTCAGTCAACAAATTATACACCCTTATTGATATCTATCTTTTGTTTTTAATCAATTTTCTATAATCTAATGCTTGTTTATGTTCGAACAATTTTGAATAAATTATTAATTTGTTTACGTCTATATTCATATCGAAGATCCTTGCGGTAATAAAAGAATCTGATTATTTCTTGGCAGTGGAGTAATTAGTTATAATTATGCCTAGGAAATCTCATTGTAAAAAACTCAGATTAAAAAATTTGTAATACAAAATTGATATAATCTGAAAATTTGTGCAAATAATCTTTAGCAATGCGTAAACATAAAATCCAACAGCTGAATAAGGCCTTGTCAAATCAAATTAAAATCTACAATTTTAATTTTAATTTTTTTTCTAACTCTTACTCCTTTGACACAACCCAACTTTCAATCCTTTTAAATGAATGAGAGTTGATGCCGTGCAGGCCAGATTCCTGCCAGAACGTAATTTTCGTATTTCGCATATGATGATGCATTACTGAAAAAAATACCGCTCTGCAGATAGACTGTGTTGTTTAAATCGCCCGCCAGTTCTCAGCATAACATAACTTTACTAAAATGTTGCTGTTCAGACATGTTAAATTAATAAACTTGATTCTAGGTTTAATTTCTGAAATTCCTTGTATCCATGTTAAATTTCTTAAATTCCTACGAAAAATTGTCTACTTTCATAAAATATATGAAAAATTTTTATAAGACTTAGTCGAATGTACTTAGATGAATCTCATGTTTAAATATTTTATAAAAATAGCCCAATGCATTGTCAAATTTCTTTAGCAAAGATATTTTACAAAAGATATTTTATCAAATCTTAGACAGTGTGATAGATTGTAGTCTTAGAGTGCATATGTATCGAAAATCACCATTTTATACTCCAAAATTTCACAAACATCAATTTTATAACCCCTGTAGAGGCTTGCTAAAAATGAGTTTCGAATCAATTGTTTCGAAAATCGAGATTATGCCTGATTTGTATATTTGACATATCGCTCTCTAATTATTTTGTTTTTAAATATGAGGACGTTTAATTGTTCAATAATTCATTCTGGTAAGGTAGAATTCTTTCGATTAGCTTCTGAATATATAAGACAAAATTTTTGAAGGGAAACTGAATTTTATAAACATTTCCATCATCATTTGCTGAAAGAACTAAAAAGTAGCGTCAAATATTTCCCGCCTTGTTAGAACAGGATGTCTATTAAATTTCCGAATCTGTATATAGATGCCGTGTGGAGCTCACATTATGTTTTTTTTTATTGATTTTTATTTTAAATAATTTAAATGATGTTTTTTTAAACGCACGTTATAAAGTAATTTAACGTTGTACTTCAAGGCTTTGCTTACGATAAATTTCCAATTTATAAATAAAATCATCGAAAAAATTAAGTTTAATTAGTTTTATTTAAACGGTTATTTAATTCTAAAATGTATGTTTCCAAACTCTACTCGAAAATACTTTTTTTTTCTTCCATTCAAGAAATTTGACATAGGCAGAAAAAATTTTGCCCACCTATGCAATAAATTTCAAGATTGAGAGGGAAATTTACACATGTAATTTTAAAAAAAAAGTCAAAAACAATATAATATAGTTTTTTCAAAAGATTAAGATTCGGGCTTAATTTGTTGGAATTCGCTTATAAAAAGAAGGGCGTGTATGGTATTCTCATTTCTGCCCCCAAAATAACGAAAAAAAAGTCATACGATTTGATGTTTTATTCGTATATTTATTTAGAGCCTAGACAATGTGTTTAAAAAGAAAAAATATTTTTAGCAAATACAAAATTAATATTACATGTAGATTGCCAAACTTTGGTCTAATTGTAATATTCGCTCAAAATTTTATATTTTCAGTAACATTTAAAATTTATAGAACGCAGACTAGAAGCACTTTCTTTTTAATTGGTGTTCTTATGTTACTTCACAATATATTTAAAAATTACATAGCTTCTTGTATGCGCAGGAAAAATGTTGAAATTTTACTGAAAATGTAACAATTTCAGCAAAGATTACACTTGCCTAAATTTGACACCCTACAAGTGATATTAATTGTTGTTTTTTTTTCTAAAAATATATTTTCTTATTAAGCTATCTAAAATTTTCAGAATATGTAAAGAAAACAACAAATAATTTGATTTTTTTCGTTATTCTGTGGCGAAAATTAGACTTTATCGAAACCCCTCCTGTGTTAGCTTACTCCATTAATTTTCTCGTTTAATTCAAAGTATTACGATTTTATTCTAGAAATTAGCAATTTGTTTCAATACATATCTGAAATATTTGGAAATTTAATTATCAGTTTGGTCATTTTTGAAATAAACTATTCAATATATAAATTTAAGAACCAAACTCAAAGATAGGACTTTCGACCCCCTAAATCACATTTTGTATTGGATATTAAAAATAAAAATAATCTTTTCATCAAAAACACTTTTAATTACTCATTTTAAATTTCAACTCTAAAAATCATTGTTCAATAATCTTGAGTTTGATCGGCAATCCATTCTAAATATTCTTGAGTGTTAACTCTTGTGTAGATACCAGCGCGACCTTTTTCACCACAACGCACACCCCATGAAACAATGCCAACATTTACCCAACGTCCATTTGGTAATTGGGCCATTAAAGGTCCACCAGAATCACCCTATAAAAAAAAAATTATAAAAAATAATAGTGTAGAAAAATTTCTAGCCAAAAAAGTTTGATTAAAATCATAGAGTAGTAAAAACATACTTCAAAATATTGATTTCTTAATAAAAGTCACAAAAAATAAATATTTTTGCAAAATAAACACGATATTTTGCAATAGAATAAAATTTAAAACTATTTTGTCCTGTAAAAACGCTGTCTGGCATTTAGATGACGTAATATCGGTAAAGAATATTAAGAATATTGATATAACACATTGAGAATAAAACATAACCTAACAAATTCAAATATTTTTTAC